>WBMW01004557.1:1483377-1581054 GCA_013396635.1 Penelope pileata | reverse complement strand
GGCGGCTGCTGCCTTTGTTCCGGGAGCTCCGCGGTGCCCCGGGGCTGGGGGCACCCAGCGCTGCCCCGCGGCCCCCGCGCTCTTTGTGTCCCGCCCGCACGTGCGGTGATGCCATCGTCTCCTCCGGCATCGCTTGGCGCTTGGGAAGGGATGGAGGGAGGCTGGGGAATCAAGGCCGCCGGGCACGGGGACGGCTGAAGGACGGAGGGGCTGCATCCGTGCCCAGTGCGCGCCCAATGCGATGGGGTTGGGATGGAGCCACGCCGAGGGCGATCCAACGGGAGCGCGTCACAGCCCACGTGTGTCTGTTGGTGGTGCGCGTTCCCCCCCGTAGATGGGGGAATTAATGTTTTGACAGACGTTGTTCAGCTGCTTATCACAAGAATGTGGGCAGGTGGTGATCCGATCTTTGTGTTGGCTAATCATGGAGCCTCCTGCGTTCGCTGTATTCCGTGCTTCTCAATCAGCCTGCGAAGAAGCATGCTCCTTTTCTAGTCAAATAAACCCCCTTGAACCAGATCAATTGTCCATCCAAATTAATAAGTGAGCTTCACTTTTTGTCTGTGAAATTACATGGTGAGGAGCCTAAGGATCTCCATTTCCATAAGCACATGTTGGGTCCTCGCTGGGTGTTTGCACCACGTCCATCACTCATCCCCGAGCACCTGCTGCCGAGCGGCCCTGCGAAGCCGCTGTCTCTGTGATCGAGGAAATCTCAGGATTTCTTGAATTTTTGTCGTTAGCACCATTTCTTGCTGTCAAACATGGCGGGCAGAGCCCTCGCAGGTGGAGCTGGGGCTGCACGCAGCATCGCTGCGGGGATTTGTTTGAAGCCATTCTGGCTTCATCCACTTTGGGTCTGTTGGTTCATCACCATCGATGCCACGTGTGGGGGTGCGGTGCTGAAAGGCAGCGATTGCTCCTTGTAAATAACGTTGTGTTCATGGTACAGACAGAGTTCAGTGGCAGACGTTGAGGCCAAACATCAAATGATGATTTCATTACTGCAGCAATCAGGCTGCAGGTTGTAGAAGAGAAAGCTCTGGAGCAAACACGTCTTCAGGTTTAGCGAGGACTCCTGGGGCATGTTGGTGTGGAACAGGATGCCCAGAGGGGTGGTGGATGCCCCTTCCCTGCAGACCCTCAGGTCGGGGTGGGGGGCTCTGAGCACCTGATGGAGCTGGGAGTGTCCCTGTGCTCTGCAGGGAGTGGGACCAGATGGCCTTTACAGGTCCTCCCAACTGAAACCATTCTCTGGTTCTATATTTTTCCTTCAAACGATGTGGATTGCGACTGAACATCCACGAGGTGGAAATAACCTTTGTCATTAGATACCAGGAGGGAGGATGTGGTGACACGTGGGGCCTGGACCCCTGGGTGTTGCACTTCAGACAGCAGCTTCTGGGAGTTCCATCCCGCTGCTGCCCAGCCCGCAGGAGCCTGAACTCCTCGAGCAGCCCAGCTCTGTGTTCGCCTTCCCAGAGCCCTATCAGGAGTGCACTGAGGAGACACTATGTAGGAAACAATCCCTGTCAGCATCAGTGAACCCAAGGGAACTCGTACAAGGCACCTCTGGTGAGTCCTTGGGATGGAGAGGACTCGGTTGGGGGCGAGGTTTACCTGGTGTCCCTTTTCCAGGCTCACACTGCTGGCTGAAACACCACTCCAGTGTTGCCACTTAGCTGCTTGCTGTAACAGAATAGAAAACCCATAGCCCCTGTGTCTGCGATAGCTGTATTTGATGAATTGTAATTATTTTTAGTAAGCGACTCCATGCTTCTCTTGTGAGTAACTTGCTCTCTCAGCAGCTTTCGGGAAGACCCCGATGTTCAGATCTGGTTTCCTGCCCCATCTGCTGATCCCCGGAGCCGCTCCGTCGGCCGGGAGCACGATCACACTTTCCCTCCGCACTTTGCTGGCACGTCAGCGTGCTGCGAGCGGCACCTCCTGCTGCGCTTGGGCTTCCCAAGACCTTGCAAAAAAAAAAAAAAAAAAACTCCAAGAAAAAATTGCAGCCTGGTTTTCCTTAAGAGCCTGATTTGCAGATGCAAACGTGGGCCTTGATCCTGCAAGGATGCTGCTCCCGCATGGCTTTTCTGCAGCGCGAGGAGTCAGATGGACTTCAGCTGGATGGCTCCATGCAGACATCCAAGCACACGCCTCTCCCTGCAGATTTAGGGCGAGGATCTGATGAGTGGAGCAGACCTGGTTGTTCCACTGCTGGGTGGGAATGGGCCGAGCCACGGAGTCGTTGGGAGGGAGCTGGGTGTGCTGAGGCATGCCATGCATTCAGCGCCCGTTCCAATATCCCTTCTTGTTCTTTACAGTTTTTTAAAACATAGCTGCTTCGGAACAGCTATATTGGGTTGTTTATTTAAGGTATTCACTCAAGTAATGAGCTCTGCCCAAGAAGGTGCTCGCTTTTCTTGCAGAAAACATTCAATTTTACCAGTTCTCTTGATCCAGAAACTCACACCCATAGTTTAGGTGTAACTGTACACTAAGCAGGAATATGGAATTTTTCTTCAAGGGTTTTGTGCACGCACATTTGGAGCCTTGAGAAATGAATGGCTTCGTTTTCCTGCTTCTTCCCTTTTTTCCTATTATTACTCGACTTTAACTTCAAAATGCATTGGGAGAAATGCATCCCCCATCCCACCGCTGTAGCTGATGTAAACCAGGGATGAATTTGTTCCACAATGCTCCTGGTAAACTTTTGGTAACCGCAGAGGGTTGGTTTCCCCATCACCGTGATCCCGGCGCTGGGTGCAGGCACCACCATTACACCTGGCTTCACCTTGTGGGAAGCCAAACCCCGCGTCTGGGGTCAGCCCTGGAGAAGTCCCACCGTGTGCAGTGAGTTCATTAAGAAGGTGCTTCGGGTCACTTTTTGTGATTTTTTACCATTTTTTTTTTTTACTGTTATTTTACCAATTTACCATAAGGATGCGATCCAGTGTGAAAGATGGCACCGGCAGGAACAAATTGCTGCGGAGGGCTACGGAGCGCTTTGTGCTCGCAGGGTTATTTGCAGTATTTGCATGGGCTCTTGCTTTTATCTTTCAATTTCAAAACAAGCCCAACCCTATTAAAAAAAAAAAAAAGCTGCTCTGCAGCCCTGTGCTCACGAGGCCTGAGAAGCAGCCGCCTGCACTGGGCCAGCACCAGCACTTGTGCAGCTGCAAGGTGAAGTGGGTCGGGGAACGGATCCAGCTGAGCACTGAGCCCATGGGGAAAAAAAGAGAAAAAACAAATAGCAAAGAGAAAGCTGATTTGAGGCTGCATCCCTCCCCAGCCTGGCTGTGCTGCACGGTCGCTGCATGCTCGCGGTGGGAAGGAGCCGCGGGGTCAGCGAGGTCGGGGTGGTTTATGGCAGCGTTAATAGCTCACCGGGGCAGCGCTGGGTTTCCCTGCCAGCACCGTGACGCTGCATTTTGCTGGGTCTGCCGGGTGGCACATGGCTCCCCTGGGAGAAGCACCGTGGCATGTAGGTGTAATTGGGACGCACCCATCCCATGGACGCATCCCATCCCATCACCTACAGCAAAAAGCGCTGCGAGATCCACACAGCGTGCGGGACACGCTCACACCATGTCTGAAGGCATTTAGGCAGTGCACAGATCGTAATGGTAACCGCTGTTTTCTGGAGTGACAATGGCCTCGGTGCTGTACTTCCCTCGCGTTAAATTAAGTGTAGGTTCGGACCGATTTTCAGAAAGTTGCACAAATGTAGGGGGTGGGTGATGTTTTCTGTAATATGTTGGTGTTATCCCTTCTCGGTGGATTTATTCCCATTGAGAAAGAAAAGGAGTTGCATGCTGAGAACGCTTGAATTGAATCCGTGATTGGGAGGAAGGAGGCACAGCGCTGCCTCTGCTCCGCTGCAGATGCTGAATTCAGGGCTGGTGGGAAATTTGCAAATCCATTTCCCTTTGCAAACATGAGCGAAAGCATGCAAACCTACAATAAATTTCTCTTTTGATAGTCCTGTTGTTGGGATTTTTTTTCCCCTGCATGTGTGTGAAATCATTATGCAGAACTGCTGGGCTACTTTTCTCCATTTTCTTTGCTTTTTATTCTTGAGCAAGGAATCCCAAGGCTGGAGAACAGCGTGCGTGTTTGTGTCCCTCTCCCACCAACCATCTTCATGCCACCGCGGCATGAGCGGAATCGTTCTGCTGACAGAACACGGGGCTGATGTTTAATCTTTCCTGGAAAGTTTAATGAAAGGTTCTCGAATCAATCTGCCTGGTTTAAAGTTTGAAGGGCATTTGGATGCACTGATGCGATGTATGTGCCAGGTGTTTCTAAACAAATAGTTATTAGATAAAGACACACGGAGCCCTTCCCGCTCCCTCCCCTTTATCTGCCGTTCTTCCTCAAAGTTCACCTCCCATAAACGCTGCCCTGCTTCAACTGCCCGAGCTCTCAGCACGCTTTAATGTCTTAATGGGGATCCTGAGCAGGTGAGCTCTGGTTCTGCGTTGGCTGTTGTCCTGTAAGCCAATTACTGAGAGATTTCATGTTGCGATGTCAACAGGAAAGAGTTTTGCAATGAAATAAAGGGATGGACGGAGCCTCCCGAGCAATTTGCCGCTGGCTGGAGAGGAGCCGGCCAAAGGGGTTGTGGTGGATGTCTGTAAAATCCTGGAGGTGGTGGGGACAGGAACAGGGAGCAGGGATTCTCCAATTCCCATAACACAGGGGTGTACCGAGTCATGGTCAAGTAGCAGGTTCTCAAACCGAGAGACTTTTCTTGAAGTACAGAGTTAAGCTGTGCAGCCTGCTGCCACCAAAATGCTGCGCAGCCCAATGGCATCGGGGCTGGAACACACTTGTGGGCTGCAGCTCCATGCCATCGGGGCTGGAACACACTCGTGGGCTGCAGCTCCATGCCATCGGGGCTGGAATACACTCGTGGGCACGTTACATGTGGTTGCTCAGTGCAGTGCCCGTTTTGGCCCATTGACGTGGTGCCAGCTCCAAATGGAGCCAATGCCGACGTACGGGGTGCTGTGTACGTATGGGGCTGTGTGATGGCCACTGGGTGCTGTGGCACCAGCACTGCACCCCAGCAGCCCCATCACCTGCACCCAGCCTCCCTAATTTCCAAGGAATCATTGGTATGAGTGAGCCCGGCCCCGCAGCCCCATCTCATCCCTTCGCAGTGCCGTGCCAGATTGCGAGCACTGAAGCAAGGGGCAGTCTGCCCGAGAACACTTCTGCTGTGACAGATAGGATTTTTTTTTTAAACTGAAATGGTTACACACTCGAAGTCCCACTGTGATATAATTATCCCGGTGTACGCACGCCCCTAGCAGCTTGCTTATTTTACTTCCCGAGCTGGAACAGGCCGCGCTGGTGCGTGCATTTCTTTCAGCGACGGAACCGTGTCCTCCCAGGAACGTTTGCTGCTCACAGATGAGCGCTTTGCAGACCTTCCCAGGGACGAGCACTCCGCGGCTTCTAAGTGAGCACTTTTCTCTTTTGTCTCCAATAAATAAGCTGCAGGGATCTCGTCCTGTAAAGAGAAAGGCTCAGGGCAGAAAAATCCGTTTGTTCTCTTCTGGTCCCATTTTCTGATCAGGGCTCAGACAGAGGCAGGCAGAGGAATGCCCCTCCAGGCAGTGCTGGCAGCCCTGCGCTGGGGCAGTGCCCCATGGCAGAGGGCAGGAGCAGGGCTGCGTGGTTGGGCATCTCTGCAGGGCAAGGGGTGCAGCCGCCCGCTGGTCCCTGCATTTCTGTACACGTGCTCTTCTCCTAGCTTTGGGGAGGCTCAGTATGAAGCATTTCTGACCTTTTCAGCATCCCATTTTGACAAGAACCGTGCTGTCAGCAGCAATGGGACACGGACCTGGCACAGCCCCCGCATCTGCCTGGGCAGCTGTCCCGGCTCACGGTGCTCCTCTCCGTTGTGTTCTCCCATGCAGTGCTGTCTGTGTGGCTGTAAAGGGTTAGCAGGGATGCCGGGAACTTCAGCATGGAGGACTTGTGGATTTCAGTGAGCACGTGCTGTTAGGGGATGCAAAACCAGAGCTGAAGGCAGTGTCTGGTGCAAACCTTTGGCACCTGGAGGAGGTGGGAAGAGAAGCACGGAGCTCAGACAGCAGCCACGGGAGGACTGCTGCCAGCCGCTATGGCCATTCTTTCATGCCTCCTTCATCCTTCCTGGGCAACAAGGCTTTCAGGGATTCAATAGATTCTATTCTTACAACAGATCCAGGATGTTTTGAGCTTTGGGATGACTCACGCATCATCTGCCACATCTGCAATGTAAGAATGAGTCCGAAGCGCCTGGAGTCCATCTTCCCTGTGGGTCAGAGGCAGAGAGCAGTGAGACTCCGGACACTCCATGCTGACTCTTTAGTTAGTAGTGCTGAGATAGATACTGGATGCATACATAGACTGTGCCGAGGTTTCTTAGGGAAATGTTCTGAAATGTTGATTAACTGAGCTCAGAATGATAAAATCTAAAATACTCTGACATGCCAAGAGGATTTTCAGTTGTCGTCATTAACACTGCTGTTTCCCCAGTAGTACTGTTTAAACAACCAGGTGCCAAAAGCAAGGGGGGCAAAGTCAGATGTGATTCTTGCCAAGGAAGCTGATGAGCATCAGCCATGGAATCCTAGAATCTTAGAATTACAGAATGGTTGGGTTGGAAGGGACCTTAAAGCCCATCCAGTCCCAACCCATGGGCTGGGTGCCCCACCAACTCAGGCTGCCCAGGGCCCATCCATGGCCTTCGGCACCTGCAGGGATGAGGCACCCACAGTGCTCTGGGCAGCCGTGCCAGGGCCTCACCACCCTCTGAGAAAAGAATTTCCTCCTCACATCCAACCTAAATCTCCCCTCTTTCAGTCTAAAGCCCTTCCCTCTTATCATAGAATCATAGAATCATAGAATGGTTCAGGTTGGAAGGGACCTTAGAGATCATCTTGTTCCAACTCCCCTGCCATGGGCAAGGATACCTCCCACTAGACCAGGTNAGGTCTCATGAGAGCAGAGTAGAGGGGCAGAATCACCTCCCTCGACCTGCTGGCCACGCTTCTCTTGATGCAGCCCAGGATGCGGTTGGCCTTCTGGGCTGCAAGCGCACACTGCCGGCTCATGGTGAGTTTCTCGTCAACACACACCCCCAAGTCCCTCTCCTCAGGGCTACTCTCAAGACAAGCTACTCTTGTCCAGTCACTGTCTGCCCATGCTATACGTTGGTCCTGCCAGATGCCTCAGCACTGGCAACCCAACACTTTGGGCTCCAGCACCCCACACTTAGCTCTCCTCACCCATCCAGCCATGACATTTCACAGCAACGCAAATAAAAACCAAACCAATAACACAGATGGATGGCTCTCAGAGGAGCAGGAAAACAACCCAGCTGAGGGCTGTGCCCTCTCCATCTCATTCCGTGTGCTGGAGGTGCCAGCCCCAGCCTGGTGACATGGGGGTGGTGGTGGAAACTTCAGCTCCGTGAGCATGGGAGCTCAGGGACAGTGCCCATACTGCCATGGTCACTCAGTGGAAGAGCTTCCCCTCCAAGCATCCCAAGGCCAAATGCAACTTGAAGCCACGAATACGTGACTGCATTTGCTGCAATCAGCCTCCACCACATCAGCCTCGAAAGCAGAACTTTTGTGTTGGGAAAGCAGAGGGAGGAGGAAGGTCTGGTGGGGCTGAGTACTCAGAGCAGGCAGGAGAACAGGAGTTCTAGAAGGCGTGAAAGCAATGAGGATCTATTTCCATGTAACACTTTCTCTAAGCATCGATATATCGGATATTGATAGGGGCTGAGCAGAAAGAAGGTCGCTATTCCCAGACTTCATCCATCCTCCCTTCATTTCTATGCATTGTGCTCTAGGAGGCAAGTGAGTAACTCGGGCCACAGACGAAACTAAAATGCAGGGAAATTGCTTCAGATAGGGCCTGGGTTTTGTTTAAACAAATAAACAGAAAGCACAAAAAGAAAGAACTGTTCTGAGCCAACCCAGAAGACTTTGTGTCATGCAAACCCGCATTTGTGTTCATTCTCAGTGGGTTTTTGTTTAATTTAGATGAGGAATCTCTAAATCAAATTTCATTTTCAAAATAAAAAGAGGCCTTTCATCTAAAAAATATCAAGGTGGAAATCTGTGAAACTTGAAATTTCATTTTGAGCTTTTTTTCCTACATGACACTGCTTCCTGAAATCATGATGAATTTGCAAATAGTTTCAGCTGTCCCCAAATTACACTTTTCAGTGAACAGCTACTTGTCTGATGAAAATCACTCAGCTGTTACCAAGGCCTTGGCCGGCTCTGGCTGTTACATTTCCAATGTTTTTTTCCGCAGCGGCTGAGCAGGAGCAGCCTGGGAGCTGCCCGGTGGGTCCCTGCATCCCGCAGCTGCTGCAGGGCGCTGGGGCATCGCTTAGGGGGATGGAAATTGAAAATGCAGCGTGGGGGGTAAACGATAAATGAGACACGAAGAGGAACTGGAGGGGTGGGCTCTGAGGAGGGCCAATGGTGGAAGGCCCTCCATGGCAGCTCCTTGCCATGAGATCCCGAAGCCATTACAGCAAATACATGTGTTATCTCGCACGGGGGGCTGGAGGGGGAGAAGAAGCTTTAAAATCCAGTTTTACACACATTGTGTTTTGAGTAAATATTATTTTAGCTATCTAAAGTATTCAAACTAATCACGGCAGTTTCCTTTAATGTCTGCCATTCCAGACACAAGGTTTATTTACTGTAATGTAATACATCTTGAGGGAATGTCGTATGCAGATATTAGCAATTAACTCATTAATCTAAAAATCACAATTCTTGCAATTAATAGAGCACTGCACAGTCACTCTAATTACAAACTCTGCACAAAAGGCCAGTCTCACAGGGAACATGTAGCCTCCTAATTAGCCAAGATTTCAAAGGCAGACAGAAAATTGAGATGTTGAGGGTCAGGCAGGGAAAAATGTGAATGCACTGCACTGTGAGCCTATCTGACAGCGGGAGTGACGAGCCATACACAAAGAGTTTACTTCGGGGAGCTCTGGGGGTGGCACTCAGCTACCCAGGGCACGCGTGCGGCCGGTGACACGTCCCTTATCTGGGGACATCAGGCAGTGGAGGAGGCTCCAACAAGGGCTCGGGTGTCCAAACCTCTGTGAGGTGCCCACACGGTCCCTGCTGGAGGCAGCACTGCCCTGGGATGCACCCAGCCATGGTCGGAAGCTCAGGGTGGGCAGCAGCCCCAGGGGATGCCAGTGAACAGCACAGTGTCTTATTCCAGATGCCAGGGCACCTGGCTGCGGTCCAGCAAAGCACTTATGTATGCATTTAACTTTAAGCACAGAGGTAATCCTGCTGATTTCATTAGGGCTACTCACATGCTTAAGGACTTGGCTGATTTGGGCTGAGTGCTCAGCGTGGAGCTGGACCAAGCCCTGTGTCGCTGATGACCTTGCAGAGCTGCCCGTGTGACTTTCAGTGCCAATGTCTGTCCAGTGAGAAGGGGAAGCACTGAGATGTGGTGGCAGAGCACTTGGGAGGTTCCCACCTGTCTCTAGATTTGCTCCCATGTTTTGCATGCCCCAAAACCTGGCTGCTGCATGCTCAAGGGTTGGGCACTGCAGACCCCACAGGAGCTGTGGGCATGAAAGCCCAAAGAAAGGATTTTTTCATCACAGTTTACTGATCCTGTCCCATGAACTGAGTTGATAGCGTTTTTTTTAGGGAAAACCTCTCACAATCCTTGCTTGCTAAAAGACCCTTTCAGCTCAGAGCAACTAGTCCCTGTTGAGCAGGTCCTTGTCTGGGAGCTCTGGAGGACATCACCTCTATAGGGCTGTGCATGGACGTGTAAAGGTTGTAGTAGCAAAGCCACTGAGTGCTTAGATGGTGGTGAAGTCTAATGGCTGTGGCACTTGGAAGGGCATCTGATCCCATCCTGGGACAGTTCTTCTCATGATGGGTCTCTGGGCAGACCTTCATGCTTTGTTCTACACCTCCTGGTGCTGATATCCGCTGGCAGCATCTCCCTGCTCGCTGCGTGCCAACCCCACAGCTCAGGCTCAACACCATTAGTTGAGGTTGTGGGTATGTGGCCATTGACTTCAACATAGCAAGGTGGGTGATGATGATGTTGAAGGAAAGGCCTAAAAGCCCCAATATCTGAGATCTTGGAGATGGAGAATACTTTATATGTGTTTGGGAGAGAACTGAGACAGGTGAAAGCACTAAAGGAAATCATCCCTAGGAAGAAGGTTGTCCTCCTGCCATTGATGGGAAGGGACTCCACTAAGGGGTGGGAGTGAAGTTGCTCCATTGCCCATCTCTGGATGGGAGGAGCTGGAAGCCATGCAAGCCAAGAGCCATGGCCCTGGGGGAATGGTATGTGAGTGAGAATGCCACGAGAGGTGGGAGCCCCATGTACCAGCCCCATGCAGCCTGGGCAGAGGAATCCAGGGCAGGAGAGAAGAACCACATTGCAAGGGCTGTGTAATGGTCACTGCCCTTCAGCAAGGTGCTCGCTCTGGCTGCTGTTTGCCACCCACTCTGTAGGGTGAGGGATAACTCTGAACTTAATCTCATTGAGTCAAAATTGTGGGATGCTTATGCACAGACAAGGTAAAAAGCCAAGATTTCCTTCTCACAGATATACGTTGCTTCTCTTGCACATGATGTTATTGTGCAGCGTTTTGTTGCAGCCTAAGGACAGTTATTCCAGGGGCAGGGAAATGGGTGTAAATCTTAAACCATCTCCATTGCTGTCATGTAATTAACTCCATGCACACGCCATGTTTTACCAAGATTATCTCCACAAATGAGTTGTGAGAAGAATATGGATCCGATACCATTCATTCCGTAATTAATCTTTGCAGGAAAGAAACTTCATTTCAAGTGCTAGTAAAGTATATGTAAAATATTACTCAGAGTGTTGAACTAGTAACAGCCCACTGGATGCCATCCAGGACAGATGAAATACCAACACTTTGCACATGCTCCTCAAAAGCAGGGATTTTATCCAGACTTTTCGGAACTCCTACAAAAGCCAGTAAGTTAGAGATGAGGGAAATCATGCTCGGTATTGCACTGCACATTATAGAAAAGAAATGAAGAAGAATAAAACATAAAATATTGCTTAAAGTTCAAATGGAGCAGTCTGTCTTGGGAGACAAAAAAGATGATAAAAAAAGAATTGAGAAGTCCAAGCTGGCAGTTATTAGAATAGCAAAAACATAGTGTTTATGTACATAATGGCTTAACTTAGATTAAAAACCATAACTTACCCGAAAGCACTCCATTTAGTACTTCGGAGGTTAAATATGGTTCATAGCAGCTCTCACAATTAAATTGTTTTTCCCTTGCTTCAATAAAGTATATTAAAAATCATTTCCTGAAAAGTACCGAAAGATCATTGTTTTGTTTGCAAGCTGATACCCTGCTATTCCTGTAACGGCAGAACACGTGCACAGCGCTCACACAGCGCCGGGCTCTGCTCAAAGGGCTCCGTGGGCACGCGGGGCCCAGCACCTCCTGCACCATGGAGCCCGTTGGTGCCTGGTGGCACTGCGGGGACAGAGGGGGACCTCGGGACCCTCGGCTGCACAAGGCTGTTTTCATTTCTGATGGGATATTATTAAAAAAAATTCCTAGGATAAGAGTAACTACGCTACGCAATTCCAAAATGAATAACAGACTCATCTGCTTGCCAGGAGAGCAGCTATAAAATGCACAATTAGCTGCGAGACTCGTGGTTAGGAGTAGGAAATTGCAAGGGGCTGCTTGCAGCGGGGAGCAGAGCCCTGGCTGCACTCTGGGACTCATTGCACCGAGATTTCTGCCACCAGCCGCCCGGGAGTTCCCACCAACACCACATGTGCTGCACCCACTGTTCCTCCTCCGGAGCCAGGGCCATCACTGTCCCTTCATGGGACGCAGGCACACGCAGGGCGGCACAATGGGGAGGTGACACATCTTGTAACCCCGCACAACGGGGACCCTGGTGCTGGCGATGCAGTGCCGGGTGGCTGACATCAGGGGCACAGTGTCAGGAGTGAGCCAAAATCCAAACCAACAGCAGTTTAGAAATGCAGATTTCCAGAGCTGTGCCAACACGGAGCAGTGAAGGAGAACTTGCAGAATCACCCAAGTTTTCCCCAACCAAATGCTGTAAGGGTGCTGTGACGCACCTCCATGGGTTACGTCCATGCGAGCTGCTGTGCACCACTCAATTCCTTTCTTTGCTAATGAGATAAATAATGCAATGCAGCAGCATTGAAAATCAAGCCCAGAGGGACAAACGCCTTCTGCTGTCCAGGAGGGACCCCCTGGCCCCAGCTGCCCCAGCACCCTCCTGCCTGGGGGGGGAGAAGAGCTCCCTCCAAGTGGCAGCACCCGTCCGCATCTCTGTGCCAACCTCTGGTGAGGTTAAACACGATGGGAGAAATGAGAAAGTTCCTCAAGGCTTCGTTATGGATGTAAAGGGCCCTCGAGGGATTAAAACATGAAGATGGAGACTGTCATCTATTTTTGGAAATGTTTTCCTCTCGGGGACTAACTCCAAGGCTATTAATCAGCATAACAAGAAGAGGAAGAGACTCTCAGAGATCAATTGCTCCTCACTGGAGAAGTAGTTCAAAATAATTGTGTATGTGTTGGGGCTCTTTTTGGTGTAATTGAATGGTACCAAAAGAGTCAAGTATATTTAAGGGATAATCTCTCCTGCACTGCAGTGAACAAAGCAATAAATGCCTATTGAGATTGATTAATCGCTGAGGAGGTGCCAAGGAGTTTAATCCATCCCAGACGTCTTTTCTGACAAGCATCCTGCAAAGCACTGGGGATTATTACGCAACAAACTGATAGAAATTAAAAATTTGGAAGCATGAAGACATGACGGCGGGAGCTTGGAGGAGGGCAGGGATGCAGCACTGGGGGCACAGCCCACAGCTGTCCCTGTGACCAGGCCAGGACAGCGGGAAGTGCCAACAGTCCGGGGTCTGCAGTGGAGGCTGCCCAGCCCTGTGCACCCCACAGGTACTGCAGAGACCAATGCTCTTTGGCAAATTAGTGGTCATGGTGTGCTGGTAAAGCAGGCTGCGGGCAGGACAGGCCCATGCAGTGTCATTCCTACAGCAAGGTCTCCTTCCTTCTTTGCCTCCTGTTGCAGGAGATAAAGAAGGGACCACCAAGGTGGTCTTCATTTTAGTCATACAAGAAAAGAGTGCAAACATGGCAGTGCCATAGCAGACATGGCTCGTACTTCACAGGCTAGGCAAAAAACTTCCAAAACTGTTAAGTCCAGGAGAATCTCATAGCTGCTTCCACATATTTTTCTCTTTTTGCCTCTAAGCAATACTGAGAACAGAGAAGAAAATATTTTAAAGACCTCTGACAAACCAAATGCAAACACAAGAACATCATTTGCTCCATCTTCTTAATTGAAAGATAGGATTCCTACCACAAAAGCTCACAAAACAACAAGCACCTGGTCTGGCCTTTTTGCAGGAAAGGGAGTGTGTCCTTTCAGCTGGCACATCTTGGCCTCCGGTGTACAAATTCCTGCTTCTCTGGGCACAAAGCAATTTCCAGGACAGAGCCTACTTTGGCTCATGATTACAAAACCGCCCCAGAACCGGTGTCCTTCCCTGGTTCAGGGTCTAACATTGCTCTAAAGGGACGATCAGCTGAATGGTTCCACACTGCATGCAAACAAGATCCTCTTCTTCATAGAGTATTGCACAGCATGTTAGCTCTTTTCAAAAGTCTCGCTTCTCACTGTTCATTGTATTTTATTATTTATGGCCTTTCCTTAAATTAGACTTTGAATACAAAATAAAAAAAAATCCTATTAATTTTTCCTGTATGGTCAGACTTCTGTAAGTCCTTGTTGGAGAGTTTGAATGTGTCTGGCTCCATGGTGAAATGGCCACTGGCTCCACCACTTGCTCACACTGACTGTTTTAAAACTATGGGAAGCATCACATTAAGTTTTCCAAATCTACTTCTAACAAACTGTGGTTCCTTACACAAATCTAAGATGAAAACAAGACCTTAAATTGTCTTTCCCTCCGTTTCCATGCATCTCAGAAGCACAAGAGGCCAGGCTGTGGCTGGTGGGTCTTTCTATTCCATCATTCTCTTGGATATGAAATTATGAATGTAATTACCTGCACACTGCTCCCACATCAGGTATATCTGACCAGCTGCCACCACACTCAGAAGTAAGGTGTGGTCTGCCACCAAACTATTGACCAAATATGAGCTGTAAATGCATTACCTCTAGAGTTCACGGCTGTAATGCAGTGAGCACAAACTTACCCGCTGTGCACCAGGAGTGGGGAGATCCCCGGCAGCACCTCTGTCACACAGTGCCCACTGCCCAGGTACTGAGGATCCCATTTATTTGAGAATTCCCTGTGGGTGCAGTAATATCCCTAAAATGTCTTTGGACTGGGCTTCTTTTGCCTTCCAGATTCAGCTTGAAGCTTCCCTAATTTCTGCTGTTTTACGATAAACAGGAGCCCAAAGGAAGCCCTTAGGACCACACAAATCTGCACGTGAAAGCACGTGCTTCTCAGAACTAAAGAGAAAAGGTGCTCCAAGAAGATAACAAAGGCAAGGCCAGAACCACAGGACAGGTGAGGCTGTTGCTAGATGCAAGGGCTGTGAGCTAGGAATGCACATTCACTGACATTGTGCAGAATGAAATGAGAGATATAATCAACATGAAAGCACCCCAGGGCTTGACTGTTAGCCATTCAGGTTGTGGGGCTTTTGCCCCTGGCTTTAGAAAGTGTGGAAAAGACCCCAGAGGAGCCCCCACAGCCTGGCATTGCCGTAGCCTGGGGGCTGCCTGCACTTTGCTTGCACAGGACGTGACGTGGGCTGGTGGTGCACAGCATCTGCCTGGTGCAAAGGCACTGGGAAGCTGGAGTAGAAAACATTTATCGCCCCAAAAGCTCGGCTTGCCTACTTGATTGGACAGCTCTGAGCTACACCTCATCAGGAGCAAGCTGTCCCTACCTCTTTTGCAAACTCCATCCCCATTAATCTAATATGAACAATAAACATTAGTATGAGAAACATCTGAAAATTGCTTCTTATCATTGCTTGTACGTAAGAGATGGGTTTAAAATAAAATTCATATTCTCTCCACCTTCTGAACAGTAGTTGGTATTTGATATCAAGAGATTTTTCCTATTAAATTAATAAGAAGTCTTCAAGTTCTAGGTAATGTCTCAGGGTTTTTTTGGGCTAACTTCAGAATTAATACCAGTGAGTTTGAAAAGGGTATACATTTTTCATTATGTCAGATAAAAAGAACATCCTTCCTATTTGTATGATAGCGCAATAAAAGACAGCACCAGTGACTTCAGCTCCTGGGCAATTTTTTACTTGTCTATCTGGTTCATTTTTCTTTGATCAAACAAAGACTAAAAATACTGTGGCATTTTACTACTTCAAAACTCAGACATACATGGACCTTATCTTTCCGAGGGAAGATTGGAAACCACTGTGTATTTGAGTTGCCTGAACTCTGACTTTTTTTTGGTTAAGTTGCTGATTTCTCCCAGCACAACGGAACCGCGGCCGGGTGCTGCCATGGCCAGCACAGCGGGCTCCAACCATGCGCCAGGGGGGTGCAGTGCCAGTTTCATCACCTCACTGTTTGAAAGCAATTTTTTTTCCCACCAGAGGAGAAATACTTCCATGACAGCAGCAGGTCGGGCTTCTTGGTTGCTTCACCATCCCTTCCAGTTGCTCAGCCTCCAGTTTGCCTGCTCTCCTTTGTCTTTGGCTTTCTACCTTCTTGCCTTGCTTATCTTCACGCACTTCCCCTCCATCCCACTCACTTCTCTATCATTCTTACTTATTTTCCTCCTTTGTCTCCAAAATCAATGGCAAAGTTCTTAACTCTTGCTGCCTGAACTTCCTCTCCCTTATCTCGCTTCCTCTCGCTCCTGACGCCTTGCCTTCCCACTCCTCTTTGCTGCATGCTCCTCCAGCCTCTGCTGCAGGGACTTCTTGCTTTTTTTCCCCACTGCCCCCTGGGCCTCTCTGCCTCCTCCAGCCCTTCCCCAGCCTCCGCAACGGACACTTCATATCCCTCCAACTTAATCTTCAACATTTTCCATCCTTGCCTTACAGCAACCTGGGCTTCCCCTGTGACGCTTCCCACAACATCTTTCCTTACAGCCTGTCCTCATCCTCCTCCTCATTAATAATCCCTGCGCCCTCCCTCATCTAAACTGCTCTCTGCCTCTTGCCTTTTTTAGACTCTAAGTGCTTTGGGACAGGGAACATGGATCATCTGTGTTTATAAAGTGACTGGTAAATTTTGTGACACTGTATAAATATTTCCTTTATTAATTATAGCCTCCAGCATAAGGCTTTTCTTCAAAAAAGGTTTGCAGAAAGGAAATACATATTTTGGCAGCGTTTCGCCGAGTGCGTTGACCTCACTTTATAATCCCCCCACAGGAAAGCACATACCACAGCCATGGCTGGTGCTGTGTGGGCGCACACAACCTGCCCAGTGACCTCCACGTCACCATGGACTGCTTCTGCGATGATGTTTTAAGGGTGACATTTCCTAACTTTTGATCCCAAACCAGCCCTGAGGGCAGAGGACACAGAGTTGGTGCCAGCAGCGATCTTCCCTGGCAGCACTGTGCCACCGTCGTGTTCTCCTTTGGGTCTCCAGGACAGCGTGCACCCTTCAGCAGAAATCACAGATTAGAGAATCAGAGTGGTTGAGGTTGGAGGGGACCTCTGGAGGCCACCTGGCCTCTGCTCTAACCCAGCGGGGTTCCTGCAGCAGCCCCCACCTGTGAGGTGCTCCTGCAAGGTGCCCATACTCCCACTTTCCTCTGTCGCTTGGCTCTCTTGGTTTTGCATCTCCTTTTTGGCAGCTGCCATGGCTCTGAAAGCCAAGGGCTGGCTGTGTGCAGCACAGGGAGTGGAGGGATTATGCACGGGGAGAAATGGGAAGGAAATGTCCACCCACATCCAAAATACTGCAAATAAACCTGCAGACAGCACTGGTTTTGCACAGGCTTTTCTTTCAGACTTTCCTGTTTTGTCTGTACATCCATGCAGCTATACTAGCAGCAATGTCTTTGTGTTCATATATTTGCATGCATATTTTTACTGGGAAGTAGGACAAATTTTGTCCATAAAAGTCTAATATTTATTATTATAATTCTTCCTTTGTTAGGGATTGTCAGAACAGTTAGAACTATGCCTACATATAAATATATTTTAAAAAACCAAGGTGACTCACCCAAATAGAATCAATCCCACATAGAATCACAGAACATCCTGGGTTGGAAGGGACCCACAAGAGTAATCAAGTCCAACCCTGGGCTCAACACAGGGCCACCCAAAATCCAAACTCTACGCCCAAAAGCGTTGTCCAAACTCTCCTTGAGCTCCGGCAGCGTGGGGCCATGCCCACTGCCCTGGGGGGACTGTGCCATGCCCACTGCTCACTGGGCAGAGCCTTTTCCTAACCCCCACCCAACCCTCCCCTGACGCAGCCCCATGCCCATGAAGCGTGCAGAGACCTCACTGTACCTTGGCTGCTCTCATAAATGAGTCTTAATGAAATATTGACTTAGTGCTGGCACTGGTTCAAGACGTTGCTTGCATCTTCCCCTAACCAATGTAATATCAAATGCCTAATCACAGCATAAATCATTGACAGCAAACAAACAAATAAACACGTTTGATTGCTTTGCAATAGGAGAGTTTAACACGGCGTTCCCAACTGGGATCCTCCATGCGAGGTGAGCCCGAATCGACAGCTGCTCAGCTGGAAACTGTAATGATTGGGGCCCAGCATGAGAAAGCAGCCACGAGTTGAAAGAGCTGCCGATAGCTCTGCAAGAGCCCTTCTGCTGGAGAGATTGTTCATTCTGAATAGCTGCTGAACCCATCGATACCTGCGCGCTGCTCCACGAGAAATGCAGATACTAATTTGACCCCCGCGTTTTATTCATCTCTTTTTACAAATTTCCTCCTGGAATCAGATAAATAATGAAAAAGTGCTACAAAGTAATGTGAGGGAGTAAAATGCAAAGCCCTCTGCGGAGGGTCCCACAATGCCAAACGGCTCCGTGGAGAAACAGCAGATCAAATTCGGTTCTGATGCGCTCAATGGGAAAACACACAGCCCTCACTCTGTGTGCTCGCAGATGAGCTCTTCTCCAGCTATTACCACTTAGAAAGGAGATCTGAGAGCCACTGCTGATTGTTTGAAGGAACATCAGTCAAAGCTCATAGGCAGCCAAAAAGGCAACCAGAATATTACAGGCAAGTGTGCCTGAAAGCTCATTTAATTCTTCCAGCTCTGTCAGTTGGTAATAAAAGGCGTTATGTCTGTCTGTGAACTTTGTTCCATCAGTGTCCTTAGACTGTCACAAAATACCACTAAACCAGACAACATCATTACACCACTTTATAACTTCGTGTGTGCTCACCTCCTGAACACCGCCTGCAGCTCTCCCCTGCGCTCAGGAAACAAAGTGGCTGAAGGGACCCTGATACAGATCGGTGGCAGCCTGAGAGGCATGGAGGAGGGGTAACAGGAGTGACTGTGTGCTGCTCAGTTTACTAAGAGAATGCCAAGTGAACCTTCGAGCAGTAATTAAAGCACTCTTTTCACACTTGCCTTGTGTGGGCTATCATTAAAAAGAAATTAATGGATTTTAAAGGAACTATACGGATTTATATAGAAGCGGTCCAAAGGATGGATTCTGCCTCTTTCTTCATCTTTTTGCTCAGTTTCTTGGTGGTTCTTCCCCTGCTGTGGCTACCATCTAGCTACTCTGCGTTAACTGCAATGACTGCTGCCTCCTTTGGCAGAGGCACCTGCACCTCCCGTAATGCCCACACATGCTGATTACTCGGTGTTCTTTAATTGCTCTGCTCTTCTATTTTATACAAGTTCCCCTGGCAGAACATGATTACATACAAAGAATATGTCATGATGTGTCCTTTGGATGCGTCTAGCTTCCTAGAGGAAGAAGGCACCATGAATGGAAGGTATAGGTGGGGACACATCTGCTGTCACAAAATTTTATTTAAGCCATCCCCTCCTACCAGGCAACCCTGCTGCCACAGGATCATCAGACACGTGCTTCCTCACCATCCTCACCTTCCTCGCCAAACCCTAGCTCTTCCATAGTTACCAAGAGCTGCCTACCACCTGGAACCACCACTACCAGCAAACTAGTGTTTATCTATCTGCACTTATCAACTACCCCCACAGCAGAGCTTTGCCTTGTCTGTCAGTCTCCTCCATCTGCCAAGCCCTGGAAGCAGTCTGTAGCTGGAAGGGCAGGAGATGGGACCTCTCTGGGTTAGCAGCAGCATGGCAGATCTGTGCCTGTGCAGCTGTTGTCATTTTAGATGAGGAGGAGCGACCACAGCACATGGGAAGCACAGCCCCCCGTGCTCAGCCTCCCCACAGCTGCTGCCCTTATCAGTACAATTATGTTTAAGGTTTTGCACGGTGTGGGATAAGCAGCTTTAAGTCATCTGCATGCAACCACAAACAGGCGGTGTTAAAATCAGGATTAGGACCCGGGTCTTCTTGGCTCCACTCCTGTGCTTACTTAGGCCGTGGTTCATTAGCAGAGGGGCAGGAATACCGGCTGTGCCCTAGG
Organism: Penelope pileata; assembly: GCA_013396635.1. NCBI lineage: Eukaryota > Metazoa > Chordata > Aves > Galliformes > Cracidae > Penelope > Penelope pileata. Next base: position 1,561,406 of record WBMW01004557.1, on the reverse strand, counting down.
ATTTGGTCCTGTGTCCTGGAGCATGAGATCAGAAATCTCTGTCAAAATTGTTTCTCATTAGCAGTCAAAGTCATCCTGAATACTTGTGTATCTAGATCAGCCCATCTTTCCTCCGTGGAAAACACTTGGGACTGCCCTGCACAATCCCTGTTCCTGCCAGTGGGAGCTGTGTGTGCGACTAAGAAGTGAATTTGGCTGCGGAACAGTATTTTAACTACTATATTTAACATATTGTATTATGACACTTACAATATTTCCCCAAAAGCTCTTCTCAGATTGAAGGGAAGCTACTATCTGCGTTATGCTGGCCCTTTTTCCTTGTTGATTGACAGTGAAATTAAATCAGTTCACTGCTCGCATGCTGTATGCAGCTAATTCTGCTCAGCATGGCTGAGCAGTAGCTTATTGTACCGCACACCCCAGCGACCTCCCAGAGCCTCTCGCAGCGTGAGGGCCTCATCCTGCACGAGGCTGGGGATTGCCCTCAGCACTGGGATGGTGACTGCTGTCACTGGGGATATCAGGGGGCTGGGGGGCTTGGTGCATTTTAGGGGAGGTCGCCTTGGTGTCTCAGGGTGCGTTCATTCATTTAAATGTGGTTCTGTAATGCTGGGTCAGAATAATGTTGACACCAAAAGCTGCTTCATTTGATGTTAATTACTTAACACAAAGTCAGTTATTATACTGTGCCCCAGTAGCACACAAACTGTTCAGCCATAAGCAGATGAAAGACTTCTTCAGGGGTGAACCAGAGACGTCTGGAGACGTGAGTCAGGGAGAGCAGTCTTGGAGAGGAGGAGGAGAAATCTGTGTCTGAGGGTAACTGAGCACATCCCTTTTGATCTGGCAATAGGACTACGCATTTCAGGATAAAATCAGCCTCCTGAAATTTTGGTTGTGTGGGCCTTGAAAGAATAAGGCAGCATGCACAATTGTGTAGGGAGGAAATAGTTCAGTGAGACAGAAGAAAATAAACTTCAGAAAAAAAAAAAAAAGCATAGGAGTGCATTAATTTCCCCTGAGTCCTCTGGATCGGTTTGGATTGTTTCTAGTGTTATTCATACAGCCTTTTAGAGCAAACTATTATGACAGGAAACTTGCCTGAATCCAAAGCCCAAGCTGTGTTTTAAGTGTACAACTCGAGGCAGATCAAAATTTTGCAAACGGTTCTCCGGTGTCTTCATAATGGACCCATCATGGTCAGAAGTGCTGCATTTGGATGCCTGAAAGCTTATTATATTGAAAAAATGGATTCTAAATCTGTATCGCTCTTCCTGATCTAGTGAGGATTTGGCTGGATTTGAGGACTGCATCTGCTTCATCTCAAACGTGCTCCCTGGGACCTGGAGCATGCAGCTTCCCCATCCCTGCCGCTGCGGCCTCTGGCTCTGCAGAAAATTCGGGTTCACTGCAGCGTATGACAGCAGTATGATCCCTTAATATGGAAATAGATAACGATATGGTCCCTGGGGTCCCTGTGCTACTCTGAGCATCCCCTGCAGAACCCGAGCACATCTGCACAGAACAAGGCTTGGAGTGCTGCAGCTAAGCAGAGCTGTGTCGATATGTCCTCAGCGTCGATTTTCCAAAAGTAGCTCGGTGATTTAGAAAACTAAGTGTCAATCTAGCAGGCAATTTAAGCACTTCAGAGTGTAAACCTGATTGAAAGTCAGTGACATTTAAGGTGCAATTCATCTTATCTCCCTTAGCTGTCCAAAAGCTGCAGGAGGCTCCCTGGGATTCCAACCCGGGCACAGAGCTGTGATCCCAAGCCTGGTGTGCAGGCAGCACGGATTGCTCTTGTGAGGTTTGGGCTAACTGCACTGCACAGCAGGGGCCCAGGCAGCCAGCTAGGGGCAGATACCTTGTTCTCAGATCCTTAGAGGTGCATGAAGGGAGTTTTTAGTATTCTGCAGTTTGTAGGTACTATAATAAATGTTAGATGGTGCAGAACTCCCCACCCATCTGACTTCAGTGCTTCCAGGGTCCACAGAAAGCTCATTTATGGGTCACAACCATGCCTGGAACTCAGGTTTCAATATTTAGTTGTAATTGTTCTGCCAATGGCAGGAGGTGAGCGTACTCTGGTGGAACAGGATTAGGAACCCAAGCAGCTCTAAGAACTGAGCTCCCAAATCACACCTAGAACTGGGACAGAAGTGGTGGATTTTGAAAAGCTTCTGCTCTGTGCCTCGATTTCCCACCTGCAGAATGGCCCATCCTCCAGAAATATCTTAAGGACAATATAGAGTATTTTAAGGATAATAACGACCAGAGAGGTGCTCCAGAGGTGCTCCAGGTGCTCCAGCCTCCCACCAAGGGAGCCCAAAGCCCAGCCCCAGGCACTGGGAAGCTCCAGGAACCCTTTCAGTGCCTGTCCCTGCAGTTACAAACTCTGCCACGGCAGTTCACGAGAGACAGCTAATCAATAACAGTGGAACCAAATAGGCAAATAAAAATAAAATCCATTAAGATGGCAGAGGTATTTACTTGTTGTATTTACACCGCGGAGAGCTGCACTGTCAGTCAGTGCTTCCCCTTTGCAAGATAGAAGCAATTTGTGCAGACTGATCCCAGTTTTCTCATTAATATGTAAATGAGGCATGCCAGTTGTTAGGTTAGAAGAAAGCTGTCATGTTTATTGTGACAGATTTAATGGATGTGTTTGGATTGTGCATTCAATGTGTTTTCAAGAGCATGTCTTATCTTTGTTTAGGCAGTAAATCAAACATGTAAACAACAATTCATTAGCATCTGTCAGAAGCTCAAAGCTACATTGTTATAGTTGAAAATCTCCCCAGAGGTGAAAAAAAGTATATCTGACTTATTCCAGATTAGTTTGAATATTTTCCTTCTGTTTACCAACTTGTAAGCAATAATCGAGGCGCGCAATAGGTGCTCGCAGATAGCACTAGGGGTCAGGCAGAAACCAGCAAAGTGCTGGGAGCCCAGTGCCCAGCTGGAATCCCTGGGCAGAGCGGGGCTGCGTCTGCTCACCCAAACCTCTGCCCCACCCATGGCAATAGTGCTATCCAATGCTTGGAGCTGGGTATCTCCCCTGGGCTGTACCCCTTGGATCACCAGCAGTGGTTCAAACCAAGTGTCCAGAATGGGAAATTTTGGTATGAGGATGGGATACATGGAAAAAAACTTGAGTTTAGGGGTCTGGCTACAAGCAGTCTCCCAGAAGGTCAACGCTGGATTTGCTGGAGCCAAGGAGGACCAGACCTCAAGACTTGTTGACACCTCCAGAAGCTCAGCTCAGGGCATCTTTCAGATTGGATATTAGGAAAAATCTCTTCTCAGAAAGAATGGTGATGCACTGGCACAGCTGCCCAGGGAGTGGTGAGGTCACCATCCCTGGAGGTGTTCCAGACCCATGGAGATGTGGCACTGAGGGACATGGCTCAGTGGGCATGGTGGGGTTGGGTTGGGGTTGGACTAGATGGTCTTAGAGGTCTTTTCCAGCGTTAATGATTCTATGGTCTTGTCCCTGTCTGCTGGACTGCCCTTGTCCTGCTCTTTTTACAGCTTGGAGAAGAACAGGCTTCATAGGATAGCTCCTATCAGAGATCTCAGCATTGCTTGCAAATGTTGGCTGTCTTATCACAGCCCCATGAAATAGCAACTACTGCACGCATTTAACAGATGGCTCTGGTGAAGGAGAGAGGTCGCACGTTTTGCCCAAAGACACAATGATGACACAGGTGGGAGCATAAAATCCCAGCAGGGCTTCCAGCCCTCTCTCATGGGCCTGTGGTACTTCTGTGTTAGAGTTTCTATTAGTTGGTGACTAATGATGTTTTTAAAAGCCCTTTGTGCCAAGGTGAGTTTGGTTTTCTGGAGACTGGAAATATCAGCCAGGAACTGTCTGTACTGTGACACAGAGCCCATGGTGTCTGTCCTGCTAAGTTTGGGGTCACCTGAGCACTGGGTCCCTTTTTTCTTGGTCTGTGATATTGGGGAGGTGGAAAGAAATGAAAGGCACTTCCACTTACGACCTTCCACACGCCCAATTTTTCAGTGATGAAGTGTTACTACATTAACTCACTTTTCCATCCCAACTTTCTGTGCATTTAATAGAAATAATAATAATTTAGAAAATGATACCTAAGAGCCAGTAATTACAGTACATAAAATATTTATGATTTGCAATCAACCTGAAAATGTTCCCTCAGCTATACAGCAAAGTGTGATTTCTTCCAGTGAAGTCATCAAGGATCTCTTTTACATTGGCTGTGGGCTTCACATATTGGTGGGTACCTCAGATGGACCACGCTGGGGTTTAGGAGCTCTGTGGATGCTCTTTAAGCCAAGTGCTGGGTCCCACTAACCAAGCATGGCAGCAGTTGGTTGTTGTTGGCACCACACAGCCAGGGGACCTGGGAAAGTCTGGTTGTGCCATGGCCAAGGGAAGATTCAGGCCTTGAACAAGGTCAGGATTTGTGCCCAGGTGCTTTGGGCAGAAGTGAGGCAGTTTTGTTTGGTAGCAGCGATGGGCCATGGGCACATCCTGCACTCCAGGATGGAACCTCGCCAGCTGCACAGCTGATCACAAGGAAAGAGTCCACTGCTGAGGGACTCTTAAGCACAACCATTTTTCTGACCTCCTGCCCTCTCCCATCACACTCCTGATGGAGTCAATCAGCAGAGATCTCGGGCCGAGGGCAGCGGGTCTGGGGCTGCTGAACCCTCATCCCGCAGCCCATCCAGGGCCAGCACCAGGCTCCATTTATCCCACTTCCTCCCTGCGCAGGAACTTACAATTTAATCAGAACTTCTTAATAGTACATGAATTCTAAATTGCAGTCATTTGTTGCAACTAGCCGCAGGCTTTGCTGTCTGTTAGAAATATCTATGTTATTTCTTTCTTTTAGAGTTTACGTAAATAAAATAAAATAAACTTTTACAAATAATGTTTGCCACTTAATGTTCTCAGCCAAAGTGTATATCCGAGGAAATAGAAATCCTTCCTTACAATTCATCTTAAGGATGTAGTTTCAGTTTCTTATAAAGTAATAATGAATGTACCACAGATAATGTTCCAATAGTGCAAATGAGAGCAGCGTATAATCAAAATGATAATGGCGGGTATTGTACGGCTGGGATAATAAAATCTATCCCCCTATGAAAATCATATCTCAAGGCAACACTCTGTCTGATTTTTGTAATAATTGTACAAGTGAGAGCAGGGCACCAGGCAGCCAGAGGAACAAAGGTGCAGAGGTGGTTCATTAACCAGGCGCTGCCCCTTCTGCCTGGCCAAGGGTCTCTGCCTGATGGCAGGAGAGGAGTCGGCCACTGCAATGAGAAGGAAAATTGGGACTGGAGCAGAACAATCTGTACTGGAGCCAGCCTATGCCTCCTGCACAGCCAAGGCTCATGTGAAGCCAGCAGGACCAGAACCCTCAGCCCCTCTCAGCAGAGGACATGGGTCATTTGCAGCAGGAGGCTGCAGACCCATAGATTCATAGAACTGTAGAACCATAGAACCATAAAATCACAGAATGGCTTGGATTGGAAGCCAACCTTAAAGCCTATCCAGTCCCAATCCATGGGCAGGGCCACCCCCACCAGCTCAGGCTGCCCAGGGCCCATGCATGGCCTTGGGCACCTCCAGGGATGGGGCACCCACAGCTCTGAGCAGCTGTGCCAGGGCCTCACCGCCCTCTGAGTGAGGAATTTCCTCCTAAAATCTAACCTAAACCTCCCCTCTTTCAGTTTAAAACTGTTCCCCCACATCCTATCGCTATCTGCCCATGTAAAAAGTCTCTCCTTCCTGTTTATAAGCTCCCTTTAAGTACTACAATGCTGCCATGAGGTCTCCCCAGAGCCTTCTCTTCTCCGTGCTGAACACCCCCAGCTCTCAGCCCTTCCTCACAGGAGAGGTGCTCCAGCCCTATGAGCATCCTCGTGGCCTCCTCTGGACCCGCTCCAACAGCTCCATGGTGGCTGCAGAACTTCCAGCCACGCCACCAAACATGTTTCAGGTAAATGTCCCTCCTGGTGCCAGGCCATGGAGGTGCATTTGTTCTGCCCTGGGCTGTGGCACCAGGCCTGCAGAGCTCCACGTTCACTCTGCTCTCCCATTGCGGTCAGACTTCTCAGTATGACACCATCATGACCAGGGAACCTGGAGCTGCTGCTGATTTTCTGGTTTCTCCTTGAGACCCTTCTCCCCTCTCAGGCAGATCTCCCTTTCCATGCCAGTTGGTTTCGTTTTGATCTTTCCCACGTTTGCTACACAGTGCTCAGGGACGGCGGCCTGTGTTGCTAACGGTTTGGGGCCCATTAGAAACATTTGTGTACATACATAATTACTGAATTTTAAAACACAACCGACTGCCTTTGGGGCCAACAGGCACAGCACATACAATCTGTCATGTCAACTCTCATTCCCTTCACGGTATTTTTTTCTTAAAGGAAATTACCATGCACAAACTACGCTCGGAGTACCAACAGCAGCCAAGCCAGCAAACCCAATTCCACGGGAGAGGCGATGCTCTGGGCTAAATGTCCTGTGCCAGGCTTCTTTTCCCCCAGTCTGCTCAGCTTGTCATTATCCATCATCCCCAGCACTTGGTGCATTACCCTTGGGCTCCACAGCCTGCAAGCAGGGTGCCTGGGCCTTCCTGGAGAGCGGTGGCACCGGTGGAAATGGGGCACTGCCCTAACCCCACTGGGTACCCACACAGAGGCTTCCACGTTGCTGTTGGCTTTCAGCAGCCTGGAGTTATTCACAAGATTAGGACCTTAATCTGGAAAGTGGATCTGATCTCCTCAGCCATGCTGCTTCCATTCTGTGGCTGCCGTGATGCTGCAATGGGGTTTGGGCTTGGGTGTAAGTGGCACAGAGCAGCCAAGTGACACGTGTGTGTATTTACATGTGTGTGCCCTCAAGTGAAGAACCACTTCCATTCTGTTCTCTCTGTGCTCTCGTAAACACATATTTCCTGTTTTCATTACACTCTGATGGCTGAGCTGTGATAAAGCATCGTTAAAATGCTTCACAGCCCTCAGACAGAAGGGCCATCGGCATCTGCTCACCTGAGCACTCTGCACCTTTGGCACGCCTGAGGCTGGGCTGCAGACATCCCAGGATGCAGAGAAGTGGCACAGGGCTGCACTTCTGACCCAGGGCTCCATCCCCAGTCACCCTGGAGATGTGCACATGAGGAGGTTCCTGGTGGTGGTATTTGGGGCACATGAGCCTAAAACCAAGTGCCATCTTGAGAAGGGAAGATGCCACTTAGCTGCAAGCAAGTGCCATTGGGTGGCAATGATAGTGATGCAGGGTGGTATCTTGACTCAAAGGAAAACTGAGTGGGGAACTAAAGCGAGCATGGGAACATGGTGCTATAGCTCAAACCCCCTGCAAATCTCATTACATTTGTCGTGCACATAGGGGAAGAGCAACTCATCCACATCCAGAGGCTGTGCTGGGACAAATGAAAGCATCTGGGCTCCCCCATTTGCCTCTTACAAAGACAGAAAAGAACAGAAAGAACCATTAGGGGGTTTGAGAAGTTCTCACGTGGTACACTGGCTTACACCAACCCATGTTGAACACTGTATTTCTACATTAGGTCCTTTAGGAAGACTGGTTTCACAGTCCAGAAAACAATTGTGGGCTAAATCTGTTGGGAATAGGAGTTTTGTCAGAAAAAGTAATGGTTTACAATGGGCAGGGCTCAAGTACATTTTCCTATATGCTGGGAAACCATAATCCCACAGCTGGAGGAAAGGGCCTTGCTGGCTTGAAGGCACAAACGCAGACTGATGGGAAAGAAAAAGGGTAAGATAATATATAAACACTGCAGAAGTCATGTAACAAATACATATCAGAGCCAAAGATAGAAGCTAAGCAGAACAGCACCCAGAGTGCTTGCATGCCCGCACCTCGCAGCTCGTCTGGCTCTTGACTGCAGACTAATTCAGAAACAAAAGCAAAATCGGGCTGGGTGAAAGAGATGACAAGCAAAGGCTCAGAGTCAAAGCCACAACATCAGAAGTATAAAAGAAGAATTAAGTTGTTAATCAGGTTGAATCATTTCAAAAAGGGTACGGAGAATTTTCCAATGAAAAAGATGACTCCAGCGTATAAATTAATCTTTTGTATAGGAAGAAATGAAAGTCATTAAATGTCATTGTCTTATTTTAAAAGCAGCAATATCCTGTCTGATTGCAAGTACTTAAAGTGGGATGATTAAACAGAAACCTTATCTTCAGTGTTCCAAGGAGAAAATTGGAGAGAAGTTATCCAATTACGGATAATAAAGAACAGGGAAAAATCTGAGCACAGAGGAACTCAGGAAAGTTAGAGAGGAGCGCTCTGCGATCGATCCCACCCAGCATCCCAAACCCAAACAAAGGGCATCTGGCCCATGCTACAAGAAATTTCACAGCTTCGAGAAGCCTTTGAACTGCATCCTTGCTCGTGATTTCACATTTTTGTAAGCTCTCTTCAGACCTTTATAAAACAATAGCCTAAGGCACTTGTAGATACTAATATTCTGTTAAACATCTGGTTACTGTAAAATGGGATTGTCTTTATTTTCAAACAGGAGTTTACAAGCAGATTATCAGCTGCTGGCTGCCTGTTATGTTGTGCTCTCCAGCAATCCACGCTCCATAGGCCCTGAGTGGCATTTTTCTATATTGTCAGTGAAATTTTAAGTAGAAACAGCAGCTCACATGGCAGAGGGGATGATATGATCGGGGTTTTCTCTTCCTCCTGTGGATATCCATATGCCCATAAGAGCTGAGTGCCTCATGGCTTTAACACATTATTCTTACGTCCATGTGAGCTGGCACTGCTGGCTGTCCCCATTCCCTACACGGAGGGATGGTGACAGGCGGCAATACAAAACAACACAGTGCAGCACAAGCACTGGCTTTAGATCTTTGGCCAAGAATGGAGCTTTGCATTCTTAACATAAGAGAAAGGTTTCCTTCACTCTGCCCCTCGGTCTGGACAGGACCTCCTGCTGCTGTGGGAGTCTGGGGAGGAAGGAAGGAGCCCTGGGGCCACAGACATGGCTCTGGCAGGTTTGCAGGCACAGTGTGGAAAACTACCAGGAATTCATACTCCCCCTGCTGCATTATCGGGTGGTCTTGGTGCATGACCCACATGGAAGGACGGGTTACAGATCCCTACAAAGGGTTTGGTGCTGGTAGGTATGGCTCATCATGGACAGTGACCACGGAGCCTTCAGCTCTCACACCTTTATTTGTTTAACCTCCATGCGATGCACCCTCAGCTCTTTCTCCTGTGCTTGTGTAGGCAGTGTGGGCTCAGTGCAGCCCCCAGCAGCAGGGCAGCCCCAGCACACATCCCGTGTCTGGCCATTGGGTTCCGTCCCGCAGCACAGCACAGCGCTGGCTGGGAAAGAGAGGAAGGTTCTGCTGTGAGGCTTTATAGCTGGGTGCCTGCTCTCGGGCTCTGTGTCTGCTGCATCTGGCAATTCAGTAACAAGACCTGGAAGTAGAACAATGTACCTGCCAGGGGGTGAGCTTCTATGGGAAACTTGCTTCTTAGTTTGTAAAGAGAAAATTACCCGTGATGAATTCAAAGATGCTTCAAAACAGCCTCCTAAAAAAGAAATCAGTCTTTAAAGTGCACTTAGTTATGTATAATTGATATCATTAAAAGGATCTTTTGCTGAATTGTTATTTATGTAAAGAAATTACCAAGCCTAGGACTCTGCATTTATACCTGTTGAGCCAGTGATGGGGGGAGAAGTACCTTCAGAACATACACTTGCAGTCAGAGGCAACCTAGAGCTCAGCCCTGAAGTCTGACTGAGCACAGAGGATAACATTTTGTAATCTCCCCCTTGCCAGATAAGACTGCAAAAGGAGAAAATCAAATCCAGTTTCAGGGAGAGTTATTACACTTCTTTGGACAAATTTGTATCTAAATCTGCAAACCAAGATGCATTTTCAAAACCTCTTAGGACATGGCACGACGGGAAGGCGACCTCTCCATGCCCCACACCCGGCTGCTGGGAAACAACGACACCGAATTGCACACCAAGTCCCTGGCTGCATCTCGAGCCCTCCTGCACTTTGCTGCCCACAGCCTCTCTTTATGTGCCATTCCCACCCACATCTGCATGCTCTGTTTGGTGGGATAAAGGCTGCTGGAGCTGGAGCAGTAGACGAGAGCTTCTTGCGTCCTTCAACTTCCTACAGACGCTTTCATCCTTTTTGCTTTCTAGACTAAAAGACATCCATAATGGATAAGATACACACACAGATCTCGGGACATCTGTTCTTTAGCCCTGCTTTTAGGTTTGTAGGATATGATTTTATGATGGAAATGTTTCCAGTTTCGTTTGCCGGCTGTCATGCCGCAGTGGTGCCGGGGTATTTGCTGGAATAGCCTCCGCCTTGATTTTTATGATCCAGCGGAAATATTCAGCAGGAGCATGGCTGTGTCCCTTCCCCAAACAGCTAAGTGCAGGCTTTCATCTTGAGCAGTTCTCCTTTTCCGGACCCTCATCTGAGACAGTCGCTGCTCAGCTCAAGAACAAACAGATGTTTCTCTTGCTACACAGTATGTTGTTTAATCCCACGTCAGGGAACAGTCTGGTGCATTCCCATGCAACTGTCAGCTTGGGAAGGTACTTCCCCTGGATATGTAAGGAAATGCAGCTGATAATAACGTTAGGTTTTACAGCCACTCTAACCTCATGGTCTTCAAGGTCAGAGTCTCAAATGTAAAATAGGAGATGAAATGCAAAATGTCGTGCTCAAATGTTTAGACATCCAGCTTGAAATACTCGGTTCCGTTATTTGTTATGCTTTCAGATGTGTGAATCACTCGTTACATTCCTTTCGGTGACTGCACATGGAACTACAGTGATGTGGAGATCTAAATATTCAGGATCAACTCAGAAGCTTCAGGATGAAATCTGGAGATAACTGGTGGTGCAAAAGCAAATGGCTGGTGCAGGCTGGGGTGCAAGTCGAGCCCTCTTGCCCTGTGCAATAGACAAGCTGTCACACTCGTATCCGTGCCCTGTCTGGAGCCTGATGCACACCCAGGACATGGCTGTGAGTCTCTGCCTCACGTGAGGGCAGCTCCTGCTCCTTGCTGCCCCAGGAGAAGGTGCTGCCCGGGGCTGCCTGCAGGCACAACCGGCCTCTGTGGCACTGGGGCCCTCATCACACAGCAGCGCAGGAAGGACTGCCACTGATCTCCCACTCTGAGGTGTTGGAGGTTTGGCTAAATACAGTATCAACACAATAGTTTGCTTTTCCATGAATTTTCCAAAGCAAAACAACAAATATGACAAATGCAGTGCTCTGCGTTGATAGGAAATGAAACCAAGCTCAATTTAAAAAATAAACCCAGAATGTGAGGCAGGATGATGATCTTCCCACATGGTTTGTAACCCTTCTGCAGAATTAGAAGAACAAATTCTATGTGTCCTGAAGGAATGGGAGGATCCTTGCAAAGGTTCTGGGGGTTCTGCCATGGGCTCGAGCAGCAGCTCGTGGCCTCAGCCTGCTGGCAGGTAACATCCCTGCATGGGGTTGGCCACCTCAGCCATGCTTTCTCTGGTCAATATTCCTCCCTGTGGTCCCTTCCAGTCTGCTTCCAGCAACATTACCTCTTTCATGGAGCTGGATCATTTCAAGAGCCAATTCCTCTTCTGTTCGGTTCAGGAGCCAGCGATGTGGGGCTGCCTCTCCCTCCTCTCCACCTCTGGATGTTGCTTTGGAAACACCTCAGTCCCTGCCAATGCATGGAATGGCAGTCCACAGCCAAGAGCCCAACTCCCCTCTCCTAGCGGACATGCCATTACCATACAATCGTAGAATGGCCTGGGTTGGAAGGGACCTGAAAGATCATCCACTTCCAACCCCCTGCCATGGGCAGGGCTGCCAACCACTAAACCAGGCACCAGACCAGGCTGCCCAGAGCCCCATCCAACCTGGCCTTGAGCACCTCCAATGATGGGAGGTTTTCACACCAACTACTGTCTGTAGGCCTCCACTCTGGTCCCACCAAATCAATTTATTGCCTGAAGTATTTGGCTCCTAAAAGGATGGTTTCCACTTTTTCTTTTACCTTCATAACCAAGGTTATCTGCTCAAAAATGTACAGAGTAAATGAGGTTGTTTGGCTTATGGATACAAATAGATCTTGCTTTTTTGACTTGCAAAATGAATTCCACTGTGACTTCGATAAAACTTAAGCATGCTAATGTTCAGTCAACCAGTTGTCTATTTATTTCTGTTTATGCCAGCATACCCATTAGCAACTTTTTCTTGTTTTCTTTTAGAATATTAAATGGTTCAAACATATTCTAAAAATTAGTTGATTAGCTTGTTAGGGCACATTTCCACTGCTAGTTCCTTCTGTAGCAAAAGAGAAAATGAAGGTAATTTTGTTTGCAAGGAACGTATGATTGGAAGCTGACTGTTGAAAGATGTGCCATGTCAATGTAATGAGGGAGTGTAATATCTTAGTTTGCATCAATATGGAAATAACTGTGCAGTTTGACAGACCTGATGCTAAAGGCAGCACCAGAGCACTCATTATGCATTCAGCCTCTGATTATGAAAAATAGTGTGTTTTCTTTTAAAGAGGAATACACATTATCAATCAAAACTGCACCAATTATTTCCAAAAGGGATCACGGCTAAACAGGCGTGGGGTCTCTTCAAATATAACTGCACCTGAGAAAACAGACAGATATCAAAGTACATGATAGTTTAATTTCATGACAGTTGAATTAATTAGGCAACATAAACCCTCCTTCTGATTGGCCTAGGGCCCCGAAGCTTTGCTAGGCTGGTGCTGAGATATGCAATGACTTTCCTCACTAAGTAGTGTCACCAGCCAGGAATTTGATGCCACCTGGGTTCCTGCCCTGGCACATGGGAGCTGCTCGGTTTTATTCCCACTGAGGTATGGGGTCACTCCCTTTGCAGACAGCCAGCAGCTGCAGCTGGGAGTGGGTTACAAAAACCCACCAAGCTGTCAGAAGTCTAAAAATGGGCAGGGTCGCCATGAGAATGTTTCCTGCATTTTTGATTCGGTCTTCGTTCGCCAGTAGGGATTAAGGTCATGGAGTCACTGTTGGGGCAACAGCACCCGTTATTTGTTCTGGCACATTTTTTACCTCCTTTTCTTCTGTGCTGTTGAAAGCAATGTTTGCAAGGTCTCTTGATCTCCAGGAGGTTCAGCTGGAAGTAAGTCATGATAGCATCACTTCACAGGCAGTTAAAGCCTTTGTTCCAGTCCTTTTCTCCCAAGTCTCAACAATATCTCTGCACAACATACATACACCAGTCTCTACCATGCTCTTTAATTTGTCCATTGAGCCCAAATTATTCTTTTTCCCTTTGGCCTGCAGTAGTTCCTAGCAGAGCTGTGATCTCCCTTGTCTTGTTTTCAGCAAACAACCTCTTTAAAATGTAGAATCAAGCTGCATGCAACCTCCCCAAACAGAATGGTCACCGCTCTTTATTGTGTGTAAAAATATGGCTAAGAGGATAACTGCAAACTCACCAGACATGCGTGAACTAAGGCAATTATCTGAAATAAACAACATGAACAAGGACTGGAAATGCTGCTCAGATCTTTTCTTATTTGAGCAGTTTGACCTTCTGTGCTTCATGCAGGAGGATTCAGAGAGTAAAGGCGGAACATCAGAGCTCTAAGAATGTGCCAGTAATATTTCCATGCAGCGCCTTGCAAGGGCGAATCGCAGCCGTATTTCAGAGGTTTCAGCATGGAGCAGGCAGTACCATACGAATCAGAAACTTCCCTGGCTTGCTCCCCATTCCATTTCCATTCCATCAATTTGTCCCTGCAAAGATGTATAAATGAAAGCTGTGTTTTTGTAAATAGGGGAAGTCAGTTGTTCATGTAGGATTTCAGTCTGCTTTTGCATTCTAAGGTCTCTAATGTCAAGTTGTCTGTAATTTGTACTGAACCAGAAGCAAAATACTGCTGCGCTGTCACTGGAGTGTCAATGACTTCTCTGCAAAACTGAATCTCTGTGACATTTACACATCCTAAGGACCTGTCTGAGCTTTGCATTCCACTGAGATGATGCAGGAATAACAGTTTCTTCAGGCTTCAAATTGAAGATCATCTGGCATTTTGCAGCTATAGCAAGGAAAAAAAAAAAAACACCCCGGTAACTTGTAACTGACCTTCTGTTCTGCTTCTTGGGAACAGTACATGCTTCAGATAGATGTATGGGACTTAAAGGGCTGCAGGCTTACTGGAAGTGTGTAAGCTGCTGTAGCATCCAAACATAACTGGCTTTGGTGAATGTAGTTTCACTGATTTGAAGACATATGACGGTCTAACTGCTAAAGATGCAACGTGATGCTGTTTTTCTCAATCACAGGTAACCAATCCTATGAATTATTCCTTTATTAGCAAAGTGTAAATAAACATGAACTTAAATAATGAATGTACGCCCCATCTCACACTAAAAAACTCCACCAAAAAATCCTAGCATAACTGCTTCAGGACTGGTCTGCAAGGATTGGTTTAAAGAAAACAAAGAGCCTCCTAGCTTCAACACCTCATTGCAAAGAGTATGCCAAATAAACAAAAGGTTCCACAAATACTTTTCTATTATTTTGTTAGCATAAAAATGAATGTTGCACATGTTGCATTGTTGAGATACTGAATACTTCTTGCCATCAGTCCTTGCTGAAGGATATACCTGTTTAAAGTGTTCCCCCATCATGGTCCATCTTGATCCCTTGCCATTCAATGAAGTTGCAGTCATTTAGAGTACTTATGTGTTGCAATAGTTTCTATGACAACAGATGATGATGTTAAGAGTAAAGAATTTTGAGTTGGGTCTATGAACAGTGAGATAAAGGCACTGAGCTGCAGAGGAAAGCTTTTCATCCAAATATTTGGCTTAAATATTTCAGATATTAAAATTGACCAGCAAATAATTTAAAATGTATGAAAATCAAACACAGTCGAACTTTAAGTTTTATGGAAACAAATTTTTCTAAAAACCTTTGCTGTGCCGATTTGACTGTATCCATGCTCCCTGGCTGAGCAGACTGAGTCCTTCTGCCTCCCTCCTTAGTGCCTGCAGGCCAACCCCAGATGTGCCAACCCACATCTGCCTCAGCCCAGCAGCCACCAGCCCTTCCCTTCCTCCAGAGCGGTGTGGATGCTAAAAGCCCACTGTGCCTCACCCTACCAGTGACTGAGATCAACTGAGTGCTGCTTCCAAACCCTCTCAAACACAGAAATACTAAGCAGCTTAGTGATGATAGCTTTGAACCCGTGGGATTACGGCTCCTTCATTTGCAGAAAAATGTCCATCAGCTCTTTTACAGTTCCTCCCCAGTCCCCACTCTGTGCAATGCCTTCTGCGTGCCCTCACCCCCTGGTTTCCATCCTGTTAATTCAATTTGACTCCTGCCTGCTTTAGCTCAACACAAAGCCATGTCGCAGCTTGCTTGGGGTCAGGACAGCCTCTGTCTTTGGGCAGTGCTGAACCCTGACCTTCAGCTGGTGGCCACTATCTGGTGGTACGATATCAATAACGTGTGCCAGAAAATGTCCTCCTTAGGGGTTTGTAAAATGCCTGGGTTGTGATTGGATATCTACTGCACGAGACAGTGTTGCATAATTAATTTGGTATTGTTTGACATCTGCACTGGTGAGGCCTTACCTCGAGCACTGCATACAGTTTTGGCTGCCACAATATAAGAAGGACATGAACTATTACAGAATATCCAAAGGAGGGCAACAAAAATAGGAAAGGGTCTAGAGGGCAGGACATATGAGGAGTGGCTGAGACCCCTTGCTTTGTTCAGCCCAGAGCAGAGGAGGCTGAGGGGAGGCCTCATCACAGCCTGCAGCCCTCTCACAGGGAGCAGAAGGACAGCACCGAGCTCTGCTCTGGGGACAGCGACAGGGCCTCAGGGAATGGCATGGAGCTGCATCAGGGGAGGGTCAGGTGGGAGTGAGGAGAAGGTTCATCACCAGAGGGCAGTGGGCATAAAACAGGCTGCCCAGGGCAGTGGGCACGGCCCCACGCTGCTGGAGCTCAGGGAGCGTTTGGACAAAGCTCTCAGACATAGGGTTTGGGTTTTGGTGGTGCTGTGTGGAGCAGGAAGTTGGACTCAGTGGTCCTCGTGGGTCCTTTCCAACTTGGGATATTCTACGGTTCGATGATTCTATGAACAAAACCTGCCTGCCTCCTCTCGTTCAAAAAGACCACGAGAAACCCAAGCTAAAGGAATCTGAAAGCTCCTGCCAACAACAGCAACTTCATGGAGAACACAAGGAGAGAATCGTGGTTTCATGGCCAAATTTTTGGCCACCTGTAATCACACCACACAGTGCCAGACCTAAGGACAGCCCTGAGGTGCTCAGCTCCCATTGGCCCCACAATCTCAAAAGCTGCTGGGCAGAAGTCACCCAGTGATAACATCCTGGCCTGGCGTGATGGCAAGAGAGAAACTCAGCTGTGGGGTGGTAGAGGTGGACAGCAGGGACAATGGGGACCACACCTGGACATGGAGAGGGGACAGTGCCTGGCTGCCAGCACCAGGTCCCACAAGAAGCACCTCAGTGCAGAAATGTGAAGCTGGGACAGATTTAGCCACTGAGCTTGTGCATGTAGCCCGGCCCTGGCCTGTTATAGCAATTCTGGAGTGGATGTGACAGAATAAATCCCAAGCCCATATTTTCTGCAGCTGTCGAGTAACAGTGCTGCTCTGGCCTCCTACTCTGCTTACAAGCAGCGCAAAATTTACTGACAGAAGGATTTTTTTGGAAGTAAAACTAGACAAATCTAGTTCTGTTATGGGCTAATCTGGGCTAAAGCATGTGCCAGTTCTCGTAACCTTCTCGTGCCTGCACTTTGTTTTCCACTAAATGTCAGCTCTGATAGACCAGCCAGCTCATCGGAAAGGGTAGGCATTTGCTTCAATAAAAACAAACCTAGTTAAAAAGATAGACAGTACCTCAATTAAAAAAAATACCACGGAGGCATGAAATGTTCAGTCTTAATTGGTGTGGCTACATGGCATAGCTTTCCTGCTGGCGTAGGCTAGCAGAGAATATTTGTTGTCAGGGGATTTTCAAGGTTGTAAAGCATCTTAAAGGTGTTGGGGGGCACATAAATTATGCTGCTACAGGTAGGTGATGTTCCCGTGGTGTCAGGACTAAATATGCTGGTGCCTGTAGGTAAGAATTTACCGCTGCATGGAGTATGTGCTGGGGGCCTGAGCCTCAGCTTGATGCAAATCCTGCTGGCTCCATTGCCTTTACTCCTGGGGTCTGAGAACACCTGGCAGGGCAGTGAGGACACACTGCTCTGCCGTGGCCACACCGGGAGGTGATGCAGCCAAAGTGACAGCGCTTCTGCTGCCATAAATTGTCACCAAGGGCCACGTGCAAGTGGCACGTTATTTACTGGAATGGGGGAATGACAAAGCTGGAGGGCAGATGAGCCCTGTACATGCTCTCAGTTTGAAAAGGATGAATGAAAAGGCAGGAGCCTTCCATTTTCTTCTCGGGAGATGGAAAGTGGACTGCACAAAGTGCAGCCCTGCAAGTCCTGTCCTCCTGCCCCAGCAGGGTGACATGTGCCTGAGCCCTTCGCCTCAGCGGCAAAAGCTCGAACGCTCACTTTGCCGTCCCCTCTTTGAGAAGTGGCAGATGTGATGCGCTGACCTGTCACTGTCCCTTTGGCCACCTCCCTGTCACCGCTGCAGCCAGGACGGTGCCACTGCAGTGTCACCAGTGCATCAGGGCAGCGCCGCCGGCTCGGCTGCCCCGTTCCCTCCGGACTCTCTCCACAAGAAGAGCTGCCGGAAAAGTAGTTAGGGAAATCTTGCAAGCATTAGCAGCATGATGGAGCTCTGCAGCCTTCGTGTAAATGTTATTCTGGGTTAAAAGCTTTTGATGAGTGTTATAAACATGTCTATGGGGATTGTTAACTCTTCCTTTGCTGAAGTAAAATGTCCATTATTACTGAGCAAGGGAAACCGGCACAGCACAGAATCACTGGGTGGGTGCCTTGGTACTCACTGCGCTTTGGGAGCTGATTTAACCACAGGTGAGTATAGGAGAAAGGACTCAGCAACATATACATGCACTCCATCCCTAATGAAGAAGTCACTGCTCTGTGTTACTCCAAGCAGCTCAGCCCAGGTAGCACATCCCGTAGGAAACACAAGTACCAAGGAAGCAGAAACGCATCCAAACCCTCCCATGGCACAAAGGCCATAAATGCTCACACCTGGCTGCTGTTCTGGCCCATTAGTAGGACTTAGGCTATTGGAGAGCGGGCTCTGGAAGCAATGCAGATCAGATCCTAAACATACGTCCATGGCAGACACCATGCAAGTTGCTCCATCAGCTCCTAAGTATGGGAATTTGATACTAGGGCCAGAGAGATGCAGCTACCCAGATTTCCTTGGGGATGTGAGTGGCTCACATGCTCCTCCGTGGAGATCTGGGTGCTCAGGGAAGAACAGGTGTGAGCCCCTCCAGAGGCTGGGGAGTCCAAGGCAGAGCAAAGGCCACCCGCACCTGCCTTAGGACATGGCCCCAATGTTTAAAAGCAGCTCAGAAGAGTGTAGATGAATATGGAGCCAGAAAACTTGGCACAAACCCCTCCCTGCCCTGACATGCACCTTGCCCAGCCCTGGCAATGCGCGATGTGGATGGAGAGCATCCCATGGTGAGGTGGGGGACCGGCCCCCAGCGGGTGCAGCCACTCACGTGCCACTGCCGCATCTTCTTCCCACTCGGGGCAGAAATTACCCTCCTCCTTCTGACATTAGCAGCCATTTCCATAACCAATTAACCTCTGCGTTACACCATCAAGCATCTGAAAGAGGTGCTGTGACACAGTTATTAAAGGATGGAAGGGACTTGCTGGATGGCATACATAATAAACAGTGGCCTTGCTTTCTGACTTGAACATCAGAATGAGGAGAAGCAAAATCCCTCTGAAACAAAAAAAAATTCACATTTGGGAATGGTCTTTCTAGATTTGCAAAAGCTCCCCAGTGGTTTAGATTTCTGGATATATTCATTTGCTTTTAAAGGAAGGTTTATTTTCTAGCAAATTGAATGACTGCAGAAATTGTTTGCCACATCCCTTGCCTTCTTTTAAAGAAACCACCAGCTTCCTTGGCTCGTCACCCCAGCAAACTTCCGATGCCACTTTCTGTTCTCAGCCCAACACTTCAGCCTTGCTAGCCTGGAGGAGCCAGTGAAATCCCCAACCTGTAACAATTTGCTGCAACGTGCAAAAAGTTCCCACAGATGTGCACTTTTAGTAACACTTACATGTGTTACAGATTCCACAGGCGCTTGTGTGCCTGCTCAGCAGCCATCAGGGGAATTTATTTTTTTGTACTATTTGCTCTCTTAAACCTCTGCCTCACTCATGTGTGTACGCATGCACACACCTCTAGGACAGAGCTCTCTGTACAACCATCTCCTGACAACTAGAAAGCATAAAGCTGCCCCTGCCCTGAGCATGGGGTTGGGATGCCCTTGCAGTACCACTGGGACAGGCCACTGGAGTGCTACATGAGTCCAAACGTTTCACCAATATCTGGTTTTATAGCAAAAAAGAATTAGAAATATTCAGCTGGAGTGAATGGTAGAAGAGGGAACATTTTCCAAGTATCTCTACAATTTCCTTTTTCTTCCTATTTTTCCTCTTTTTAACCCAGATGAAAGTCTGCAGGTTTTTTAATTATTATTTTTTTGCGGGGAGAGAGGCATTGACAAGCAAGGCTCATGCCAACAACAGCCATAAACAGCCATATCGTTTCTCCTTTAGGAAACAACATTGACACTTTTATTTAAAGATCAAAGCAAGGCAAACACCATGACTCCAAGCCTCTTGTCTTTTTTTTTTTTTCCATAAAAGACTGCTATGGAGTTTACTTGTGGCACTACTAATGAGGTAACTTCAGCACCGATTTCACATTATTAGCACTCTATCTACTAGAAGCTGATGATCTTTGGCCACTGTAAAACATTATTCCCAGGCCAGGTGTTGGGCTTTCAGCCAAAATGTTGTGTTTTTCCCAACTCTGCACTACAAAGGGCCTCAATGATGATAGGAAAGATATACTTCCTTTAGGGATCAGAGATAATTAACTCTTTATAGTTGCTCTTTTATTATTATTGAACTCATGCCAAACTTTTGCATTGCTTTTACCTAATAAAAGTACCTCCTGCACTGCTGGTAAGCACACAAATGACTTTTTTTCATTCATTAACAGTCAGATCTTTAACTGTGTTTTGAACTTCTTTGTTGCAAAAAACTCAAAGTTAGTCTTTCCTGAGTATTCACACTGCAGGCTTCTCTTCAGTTTCCAAGCTTTACAACGCAATTTTTCTTACCAAAAGTGAGGAATTTAGAAAGAAATACACGGAAGACTCAAAATAACTACAGTGCAATCTTCACATGGCCACTCGAGCCATCTTTGAGGTACTGTACACTGTGATGCTGCTGCAGCACTGAATTAATCAATTTACAGATTGATCAATACTAACACAAATCTTACTTTTCACTTGCAAATCTCCAAGAACACAACGAAGCAGGGTAGCACCATTGGCCCAGCTTTCTCAGAGGCCATCCTTGATATTTCCCTTTGGAAAGCCAGTGGCAAGCTGAACAGCAGCCTACAACGTTGCTGGAGACACCCAGCTGACTGCCACCTCCCACCCACCCCCAGGATGGAGGCATTTGGAGCTGGGATACGTCAGGAGAAATGTGCACAAGACATAACGGAGCCTCTGAAGGTTCCCAGGGTCTCTGTGCTGTGATGGCCATCTCCTGGACAGCCCCATGGCACCCAGGCTGCAGCCCTGGTTCTCCCACAGCACCAACGTGCTGAAGGATGCGCTCCCACGGAGCAAAGACGTGATCTGTTGTGACAACCACTGCCCATCGGAACGATGCTCGTGCTGCTCCTCGACTGGGTATTTCCAGGGCTTTGTTTAGCTAAAGCCACAGAGTTTTCAACCCAAGAGCAGATTGCTTGGTTTATACAATGCAGCCAGGTGGAATGAGGATTTGCAGATTTGCCACTCAGTCCAAATACACAAGGAAACAGCAAAAAAACCATCAGTAATATTCACAGCCTTTGGGGTTTCCTTTTCTTTCAAAACTGCATCGCACTAAAAACATAATCTTCCCAGATTCGAGCTATAGGACTTTAATCTGGATTTTTGGCTGATAGCAATTAAAAGCTGACAGTGCAGATGAATTTTCTTTAAAGGAATGATTGGCCTAATGATACTCCGCTGAAGCACGGCCTCCAGATCAGAGCTGGTCGCATGTAGAAAGTACAGGGAAGAGCTTCATTGCCCAAGATCACAAAGGGAGTTAATAGAGCTGGGATACACATTCAATGTCTTTTTCATGCTCGGCTCTTTGTTCTACCCATTAGTATATGCTGACTCCCTTTGGTAAGATCCTTTGTATTCCCAACTTATCAGGGTCTCATAAATGAAAGCCATGTGCTTTTATCTACTCATTCCCTTTAATAAGTGTCGCAAACATTCTGTGTGATTGATTAACGGGTAACAAGAAAGAGACAAAGTAGGAATATGCATATTAGCATATTTTCCTGCGCTCAAAGAAATGCATTTTGTACATACGCAGCACTTATAATACATTAAGATGCCAAAAGTGTTAAACAAAGGAGGAAGTGAATTACAGTACAAAACACGGTGACAAGGCCAAATTTATCCTTGGTGTAACTCACTGATGTCAGGAGAGTTAAAGCAGAGATGAAATAGGTTCACAACGTGTACATGAAACACGCCAGTAAGCACGGAGGGATATTCATAGGTTTTGCAGCCAGAAGGGACCGTTGTGATCTTATCATCTGCCTTCCTGCATAAACATGGGCTAGACAATTTCACCCATTTCTCATTACGCACACAGATGACTGACCAAAAGATTTCATCCCCTTGGCACTGGCAGCAAGTTGCTTGGGTACCGCTGTGGGAATATGCTGAGCACCACTCTGAGGTGCTGAGCAACGCCATGGAACAGCAGTGGGAGTTTTTCCTCCATCAGTTTAAGCTTCATTTGTCTCTGTAGGGTCTGGAGGTAGAGGATGAAGGGCCTCACTGAGCCCAGTTTATGAGTTTCCACTTGGAGGTGCTTTGCCTGCAACACAAAGATGCTGCTCCTCCCTAGATTGATGGAAGCGGTTAACTGGGGCTGAGATGTGTGAGACTGAGATTCCTTCTGGGCAGCTCTGCAGGACGCATTCACACGTTCTGGGCAGGAGGGACTCTTCCATGAAGAGACAGATAAGGAGCCTGGCAGTGGTTAGCATTGCCATGGGAGGAAACACTTGATCCCAAGCAATAACATACGTGTGGCAGTTGGGGCAAAAGCAAGGAGGTGATTTCTTCCTGTGACTGCGGTGACGTCCACGTCGTGCATTCCTACAGCTCCCACCATACAAGCACCTCACGTTTCATATTTGTTGCTGAATTAAGTTCTGTAGGAGCCCTGTGAGGTGAGTATTACGATGGGAAGTTGAGTCACAGAGCTGATTTAGCGACATTTTTAGCCTTTGCTAGCTAGACCAAGAGCTCGAACCTCCTCCTGCATCTCTGAAGCCTTTGTTTGCATCAGAGGACTGGTCTTCCTCACATGCAGGACTACCCTGGGCAATTTCCCACTCTGCTGACTAAAGCAGCTAAAGAACAAGGCAGTCTTTTCCTTTACACTGCAGTTTATATTTACAAAGTACTGCACAAATACATTAACATTTATAAAATCTAATCTACGTACTTCCTAACATATCCTTCTCCTTACATCTCTTGATCCCGAGCCCCTGGCCATGCTAAGCCTGAGAAGATCTCCAGAATAATTGTTCCATGTGTGCCCAGCTCTGGTTTTTTCTCTCAGAGCCAATCTTTCAGGGGGACGTGCGCATTTGCAAGATTATTTTTTGGCTTCTGGTGGCAGAAATCAGAACCAGATTATCTGAAATGAGGAGCATCTACCATTTTAGCTCCAGGCCAGGTGGACATGGATGACCTAAAAGGATATATTTAGCAATGAACACTTCAGGCTGCAGTGCATATGTGTATCCAGTTAGTAACTGTTAATCATGTCTCCTTCCCCCAAATTGGCCAACCAAAAGGACACCTGGCAATTCTGGAACATTCCTATTAGATTACTAATATCAATATTAAGTGAAAGAGCTTGAAGAATGTCACATTAGTTTCTGATGGCTCCCTTCCGCCATGCTTCTGGCCAGCAAGCTTTGGCAGATGTGACTCCGTTCTGTCCAAATGCAATTCAGTGTTTAAGAATGTGCTCACTTTCCTGGGACCATCTGTTTACTTTTCTGCTGAAGGAACTCCAGCCTCTTTGGCAACCTCATTGTATTGTACTCAATAAATCCTGACGTGTAGCAAATTTTTTTGGCAGATCTTGGATCTGAATGCCATCCAAATTGTTCATTATTGATATTAAAACTGATTTGTGCAGCACCGACCATTAAAGGAATGGACTGAATATCTCCATGAATGAGAAACCATGTAGTCCATCAGAACACATTTATCAACGGTAATGCTAAAATGAAAGAACTGCTTTATGGCTTTTCCTGATATTACAAAACCGCACCTCTAAGAGATGCTCCTTCTTTCTTTTCCACGGGACCCCAAATGTACAAAGAGCTAATGTACAAATTAAGAAATTAGAAGGGTATTTGCCCCAAAGGGCCAACGTGCTCCTCGTGCAGTCCAACGCAGGCAGCGTGGAGCAGGAGGGCAGCACCTCCTGTCCATTCCCAGCCCAACCACAAATCCACTCTCTGACCACAGCTACGTCTCTTCATCCTGCATGGGTTTGATTTCCTCTTCAACTCGTCTAGACAGTAGGATCTTCAAAGCATCCCCAGACCTGCTAAATAGTTAATGTGAATGTCCAGTGCCCCAGTGTCTGTACTCTGATGTCTGGTATGGATATCCGTAGCTTGACAAAATGTTACAAAGCTTAAGCACCTGTGAAAATCTATCAAAAAAAAAAAAAAGATTTGTACGTTCTTTATTACTAGAGTGTATATTCATATCATATTTAATTAAAATAGAATAATTTTCTAGATAAGGAAATTGGTGTAAAATTACGTTCACCAGACTCATTTTTAAGGACTCATTTCATTGGAGTTTTGCATAGATAGTACAGGATTACGGGGCTCCAGTTGTTGGAGGGCACATCAGTTGCCAGCAGAGTCCACCATATGTTTCACATGATTTTTCACGTTTTTCACATGTTTGTTTCAAAGCAGAAGCTTTGGAAAAGTCCCATCACTGGATCTCCCATAAAGGAATGCACTTCATATTTGATTAACACAGCAACAAAACCAGTACGTGGCTGATGTAGCAATTTATCCTGATAGAGCACATAGAGAACAAAGATTCTACTGAAATTCCTGTATCTTTCCTTACTCCTTTCTGCTCTAGCGACTATTAAAAATTCTGACTTGAAGTATTTGCCCTATCTGGTATGTTGCTGCTAAAAAGTAGAAACCTGACCACTTCTGCATTAGCACTTACATTGTAAAGTCCTACATCAGTAGCTGGCTTTAGCAAAAAAGTTGGCTTCAGAAAGAGCATCCTCACTTGTTTCCTTTTTTTAACTCCTTTGCAACAGGTGGCTCCGAAGGCCTTGTTCCTAAACAAGCCGTTCTCCTTCTCAGAGGAGTGAGCACGCAGGCTCAACAGCATGCTAAACTTTTGAACTTTTCCTCTATATTCTCCAGACGCTCTCGCAGATTCCTCCCCAGTTAATTTAATGCTGGTGAAAGAGTGCAGATTGATCGCTCTGGAGACCAAAGCCTGTTGTGACACTCAGGTAATCATTCAGCAGCACAAAAGCTTCCTCCCAGCTCCTCGCTGTGATGGCAGCTCCCAAATCCGTCTCCTCGCCTGTTCTGGTGCCAGCCTGGGAACTGCCACAGATTTTAGGATGTAGACATCTCTGCACTAGAAAATGGCCGGAGGCTGCCAGCGTTTATGGATCTCTCTATTAACGAGCTGGCTCTGTTACAGGAGGCACGCTGCAGCTCCAGCAGCAGCCTCCTGTCTCAAGTCAGCGCACAAGGGCTTCAAGGAAACGCGTTAACAATATCACAGTGTGTGACAAGGGAGCTATACTTTCCATCATCTCCGCTCCTTCAGATGATCACTCTCCCTCTCCTGCTCTGCTCCTGCTGTCAGGAGCCCTGGCACAGGGCAGGCTGTGCAGCGGCAGATGGGAAAGCACTCAGCTGGCTGTGAGCACCCTGCTTCTCCTTATCAGCGCTCGTGGGTTTTATCCTTGCTGTTCTTCTGGTTTGTCTCACTTTCATCCAGCTGCTGGGCCTGTTAAACAAACAGATGATAACTCCAGATATTGTAGCTGGGATTAAAACCCCCTCAGATTTCCTGCTCTGTGCTGGTTAAAGCTCTCATCGCCCCGGAGAGGCTGACGCTGCTCTTGGTCAATGTTTCTTCTTTCCTCTGTTCCTGAGTGCAAAACGTTTCTTCTTGGGCATCCTTGTACTCATTCCAAGCGTGAATCCACACAAATCAGTGCACAGGGAACAGAGATGGAAATTAGAATTGATTAATCAATAACTAACTAGGTAAATGTATGTCTTTAAGGTGAGGCTCTGATCTTGGTCATATCATTATCGCACGCAGGCTCCTGCTTTGCACCAACAACGTGGTACTGCTCTGCATGCTTATGGCAATCTTCTACTACATGGACTGGCAACTCTGCTGTCCATCCTGTTCTGTCGCTGTCTTCATTAACACGCTCGTATTACCTCGGGTTGTACAAATGCCTGAGAGGACAACCTTGAGGATGTCAGGAAATCAGTATTATTTTTTCCCATATGATATTGGATAATGGATTCTCCACAGCTTCGGATTTCCATATGTAAATCCAGGATACTAATTCCTAACCTGTTCCTGGTGTTTGTGAAGCTTAATGGATGAGAAGTTACACCTAATTATGCAGAAGTGGTTTGTATGGAAGAAGATAAGAGGCTGGCTCTGATCTGCACTCTGGTATTTAAACATGATCTTTTCCCAAACTATTTCTGCTGAAAGGCCCAAGGTTCCAGCCTGGCTGGTAACATCCCCAGCCCCAGGTATAATATCTTTGCAAGTCACTACACAATGCTGTGATAGATAATTCTGACAGCCAGCTCCCACAGGAAACAACAGCAATCACAAACCCAAACACCTTCCGCTAAAAGTACAAGCTGCACTTCTGAACTCGCCTTCTCACTCAGAAAGGCTCAGCAGCCCGTACATTAGAAACAGAAACAAAGCCTTTCCAAATAAAACACCGCACTGCTTACACAGGGGAGGACAAGACAAAGAAAGCATCAGAAAGATTAGTCATGCCTTTTAATACACCGCTCCGAAGTACATCAGTACGACAGGGATGTGGATGGCACGAGAAGTGACAGTCTCACCAGCACATGCAGGGCTCAGGGCACGTGCTAATGGCTAGCTCTGCTGCACTTCTGTGTAAAAATGGAGGCAATAAACACCTGCTGCCTTGCAAGGGCTGCAGTGCTCATTTCTTTGGAGCAAAGCTGGGGCTGCAACATGCACCAGGTGTCTGCACAGCACTGCAGTCCTATAGCACCTTCTATCTGCAAGATACTGTTAGTTGGTTGCTCTGCTCTCTGCAGTGAAACGTAACAAAGAAATGGGAAACAGATGACTTCTGGCCTGTAGGACATGGAAATAATTGATTTAGGACTATAATTCCTAATGGTAGTGCTGCAAAGTCCCTACAATGACCTAGAAGCTGGGAGCGTATTCCAATGGAAAGATGACTCTGTGCTTGCTCTTATTCTAGTTGTTATTCTTCATCAAATGTCTTCTGCTGGCCTCTGTCACTGAGAAGATATTGGGCTACATGAATCTTTGGTACGAAGTGCCAGGACAAGCATTACAACTCCCATTTTCTTCACCAGGAGAACAATCCGTTGGACGTAGAGCATGCAGTGGCCTCATGGTGTGAATGCCCACTGCCAGAGGAACTATTTATAAGGGACAGCTGGAGGCATTTTCAGGTCAGCCTCTCTTTCCTGAGAGAAGTGTTCTCAATGTACCAGGTGAAAGCACTTGTAAGGGTAAAAATATCTTGATGATCAGAATCAATGTCCTGCTCTTTTATTTCAAGGATTTAGAGTTTTTTTCCTCCAAATCTATTTTTTCCCCCCTCCTCCTCTATTTTCCACAAATATTTGAAGTGTTTCAGGTACTGATGTGGAATAAGACGATCTTACTTTAGAAGTGCTTAACATATTTCCTCAGAGCACAATTGTCACTAGGCGAAAACAACACGTGACTGTGATGGCTTCAAAACCTGTCTGGGCCACACAAAGCCAATGCCTTCTGCACATGGAAAACTTTGCCTGAAGATGCCTCTTGAAATACTCATCTACCTCACCAACAGCTTTGGGTGAACAAGTTTTGTAAGGCTGCATTTTGACTCTAAAGCACTGTTAACTATTTTCACTACAGGTCTACCGCAACTGGAAAATTACTTGATCAAATCTAAGATGGGATTTAATTAATTCAGCAAATATTGAATCCAAAAATTACTCTTCCTTAGAAAGCAGACTCCGTGGGGCAAGGATTGCCTTCCTTTGGGTTAGATATTACACACAGCACATTGAATACGTCAACAGTAGCAGGGATCCAGACTGTCAGGCACTGAGCAGCGACAGAATTCAGCAATTTTTCAATCTGAGAATGTGGTCTAATTACATAGTGTGAATATATTGGTTAATATAATTTAGCCTCAATTTATTGTTAAAAAATAGTAAAGAATCCATCAAGCAGCATAAAGTGCTCCCAGGTTCCTGTTTTTATTATTCACCCATCATGTCGTGCTAGAGTTTACAAGACCCACCAGCCTTTTAGAAGGGCTTAGAATGGCTTAGGCACAGCAGCTTTCACTGCCAATAAGGGAATGACAATCTTTACAGCCAGATGTGCTTGATTCCCCAGTCATAGCACCCAGGTGCCTGTTTAGAAGCAGGTTGGTTAGGGTGGCCTTCAGCACATATCGAGAGCAAGAATTAGATTTTTCTTGAGCCACTGTGTTCCTCTTCTTCCTCTTATTTGCATGCAAAAGTGCACTCATGTCAAAACGATGGTCAGTGGGTAGCAAGGGAGGTGCAGACACGGCTCTGAGCACGTACGGTGAAACCAAGAGCTGATTGTAGCTGATGGCAGCCTCTGCGTGGAGCCTCCAGCCGGGGCTGACCGTCCTCCCTCTTCCCTAACCTGTGTCCACAGAACAGCTTGTGCCTGCTGGCAGCAATCCCACCTGGACACTGCCAGTCCTCGCTGGGAAGGATGCTGACCCCCCCCACACACAAGAAGTTGGATGGTGTTTCTACCTCCCGATACTTCCATGGCTCCTGCTGCCAGGGCCACCATTCAGCTGAGAAGAAACCCTGAGCCTAACTCCCACCGTGCCAGCTGACTGCAGCAGAACCACGGGCCTGCTCAAATCACATGCTGGGTCAGAGCTGTTGGAAACAAATCCTGGAAATGACACCAGAGAGGTCCAGGAACTGTGCTGCACCGAGCAATGCCATGCACACGGTCTGGACTGGAGAAATGTTGGTTTGTGGAAAAATTTACCATTGGCAAGGTGGGGCTTTTGTGTGACTGCAGGGCAGCATGGAAGATTCCTGTGTATTCAAAGCACAGTGTGTATTCAAGATGTTAATAATATTGTCACGTGTTAATTTTATCCCTGGGATAGTTTCAAACTGAATATAAAGGTAAACTAAAATGGGAATTAATTCCTTATGCATACTTAAACTATGGACCTAGTCTTCCATAGTTTCTTACTTTTACTTTAATTAACCCTAAAAATTAAGGACTGTAATTTTTTCAATTAGGCAAAACACAGGAATCAGATTGTAAGTAGGATTTAAAAAAATAAAATCAAGCTACACAAAATCATGATACAAAAGTTCATGGTAATTAGTCTCCTAAAAACAGCTAAGTGGAAATTGCAGGAAGCATGCTTTGGTTCTTCTCCTTTCTTCAAAAAATGATGTAATTCTCAGATTTTTATCATAGTGGAATGGCATGCCATATGTATAAGGCTATCAAAAAATAAAACATCACAAAATATTGACATTTTGGGAGCAAAGACGGAATAGGGATTTCAACATTTCAACATGAATCACATTCTTCACTTCTGAGAAGAAAGTCCAATTCTCATTAATAATTGAAAGCCAGGCTCGCGTAGGCACGCTCCCCACTGCACGCAGAGCACACTGCATGCAGATGCAGCTGCAATGGGGAAGCCTCCCGCTGCCCTGCATGCCTGCACACCAAAGCCTGCAGCTTTCATTGGCACAGCTGCACTGGCTGGGGACAGCATGCCCTCACAATCCCATCGTGCAGCCACATCCTTCTATGGACAAGAAATCGTGCGATTTATCTTCCTTTAAAAAGGTTAGGGGGAAATAAGGCAGAGTTCTGGAGGCACTGATGAGAATTTCTATTATAAAGCTGGCTGTTTCCTGTCTTCTATGAGTTTTTACAACATAGGAAGGCTACAAAATTCTTTTAAAATCAAACTACCCGTTATCATTTTACAGATACGCTTTGTTGAGGGGCTGACTCCAGGAGTGGGATGCTGTAAGATCTCTTGTGGTTTGCAAGATGGAGGAGACATCTGCACTGCATGAAACCCTGATACACACCAATTCTGCACAAAGCACACCTGAGGGGAAGCGTGGGAAGAAGGAGACAGCATGCTCTTGTGCTCTTCTGAGCAAAGGGGCTGGGCGTGATGAACCGTAGAGTAACTCTGAAGTCAACAGCCCGCACCCAGGTGCTCTGGCAGCGGGTCCAGCAAAGCGCTCTGTGCCATTTTAGGCCTTCCCTTCTCAAGGGGAGGAAATGTCCTGGTTGAGGCACCATGACATGAGAACGACATAAAAACTATTAAAGAACATCCAAAGGAGGGCTACAAAGATGGGAAAGGGTCCAGAGGGCAAGATATACGAGGAGCAGCTGAGGTTCCTTGGTTTGTTTGGCCCAGAGCAGAGGAGGCTGGGGGGGGTCTCATGGTGGCCTACAGCCCCTCACAGGGAGCGGAGGGGCAGCACTGAGCTCTGGGAACGGCACGGAACTACGTCAGGGGAGGGTCAGGTTGGGTGTTAGGAAATGGTTCTTCACCAAAGAGTGCTGGGCATGGAACAGGCTCCTCAGGGCAGTGGACACGGCCCCATGCTGCTGGAGCTCAGGAGGCATTGGGATACCGCTCTCAGACATGGTCTGGGTTTTGGGTGATCCTGTGTGGAGCCGGGAGTTGGACTCAATGGTCCTTGTGGGTCCCTTCCAACTCAGGATATTCTGTGATTCTACGATTCTAAGCCCCACAACCCTCCCTTATCATTTGCACTGAGCAAAGTGCTATCACAGAGCTGGCAGAGGCACCTTTCCCTCTCCTGAAAGCTTGAGGAGCATCCAAAACCCCACAGCTGTCCCTGGGGCTGCTCTTCAGCTGGGGGACCCAGCCCAGAGTAATGCAGTCCACCTGTAGTCAATGAAACTCAAATAAGCTGAAATAGCAAGTGCCAAACTCCTATCAGCCACATTTTTTTTTAACAGCACTCCACTTGGCAGGTTAAAGAGGGAACAGCATCCTCCATGAGCTGTGTGCTTTATGAGGAACAAATGCATTAGCTGGGAGAAGTGCTCCTGACAGTGCTGCCGTGCTATCGCTCTGCACAGGAAATAGCTTAATCCTATCATAATCTCCCTGCAATTTTCTTCTGTATTTTGATGTATATTGTTCCAAAGATACAATTTTATTTGAAATAGAGTTTATTTCAGACTCAAACGTGTCAAATTTAATTTCAAGAGTTTTTATTGTAGGAGAAAATCTTTTTTTAGTGAGAGATTAGAACTGTAGTAAATAACCAGCAGCGAGTTTCTGCTCTGCAAATTTAACTGTTTCCAAGGCAGATACAGATCAAGAATTGACATTTATTCCCCCACTGCTACCTACACTTAGATTTTCAAATGTTTTTATCCTCTATCAGCCCTGGACAAACCACATCAGAATGTTATGTTTGGAAAGACTGTTTCCGTGGGGACCGTGCACTGCAGGAGTGCAGCTTTTGGACTGCCTGGGTCGGTTTTGGATGGAAACCTCTGCACTGTCGCTAGAGGACTCATTCCAGCAGGTGGTTTATGATGCTGAGAAAGTTGTGCTGGAAAAAAGTGAAGGATTTTGTTAGTAGAAACAAAGTTTTATGTGGATCTGTGCCAGCAAAGATGAGGTTTATGAGCACAATACTCCAGTGCACGAGACATTATATCAGTGGTAAGAAATTTATAGCAATCATCTCCCTATTTCCATTTCTGCCTTCTTTTTGGTGACATAATAGTGTAAAGAGGAAAGGTCACACCTTAATGCCAAGATGATTCATAACTTTAATACCAGAAGGAACAATTGACCTAAACAATCTTTGGCTAAAGTGTATTTCCAGCAGCACTTTCAGCCTCAATTTGAAGTCAGACAAATAGAGAAATATCCACCACAAAGTTATTGTGATAGATTCTGAATCACCTGCCCGAGGAGAAAGCAGGTTGATATCTCACTGACTGACTGCAAGAAGCCAAGACAGAGCTGCTGAAGACCTCAGCAGAGAGAGATGCCTTTCAGCTGCTGCCCATGGACGTGGCTCAATGCAGAGCGGCTTCTCTGCAGGCAAAGCCTGAGCACAGCTCTTGTTGCATGCACAGAAACCAATCTGGGAGCAAAGTGAAGCTATGGTGGTTTTCGCTGTTTGCAATATTGACAAAATTGCAGATTCACAAAAGAGATGGAACCAAGATCGACACAATGGCATTTGTTGCTTTGGAAAAACCACTGTTCTGCAGCTATCTCGGTGAGCAAAGTGAATGTTACCAACCCATTGCTTTGCTGCTTTCCTCTTGTCCCCGAAGGCAGACTTATGAGATGCAATGCAATGCGGAGACTGAGAACCTGAGCCCCTGTTTGAGTCTACCTACAGCAAATCTATAACATCCAGAGGACACTGAGCCAAGCTACTACAGAACCTACTGCTTTAAAAAACCAGTAGCTGTGTCACAGCACGATAAACATATGCACAGATTGATTCTGGCTACGACCCAATAAATACGTACAGCCAATGAGCCCAGCTTTCAGTTGTAATGAATAAGGCAGAATTACAGTAGAAGCCACTACTTCCACACCAAAGTAACAAGGGAAAGCTAAGCACTGCTGAAATACTTCTGCTCAAAGAAAATTTTGGTACGGAGTATGAAACGAAAAATGGAAAAGAAAATACAAGCAAATGGGGATGCAAGTTGTCCTGGTGCGTGCTCTGTGAAACAAGGGAGCGGAAACAAATCAGACTGAGATGGCCAAAAGAAAGCCAGGAATCTTGAAACAGGCAGGATGATTAACAAAAGGCTGGACCAAGGCTCAGGAGTTGTTCCTGATGACATTTTAAGAGGCAGATTGTCTCCAACTCCTGTGTCACCACTTAAATCCAATTACATCTGGTAGCAATAAAAGCTGACAGACACAGCAGGTGTTATCAATGCAGATTTTGGTAAGCAGCCATCCACACATAGACCATCACCGGTACCCAAATGGGCACCTTTGGCAACCTCAGCAAAGAACCTGAACATCGCCTGTATACTGAATTTGAAAGTGTTTTTCCAGCACAGAGAGGAGAGGCTTGCTGGACCCTGCACAGCATGGAGCTGGGGATCACCCAGCTGCTGCAGCCGCTCCCCGAGCGCCCAGCTACAGCTCCTTAGCCTATGCCATGTCTTTTTCCAAGTGCTCCTCCAGGTTGTTTTCACTCCCACAGAACCAAGCCAGTTTCTCTCTTCCTCTCATTTTCTTCCCATACAGAAGCTAAATAAAATCCTGTGTGAGCTTGGAAAAGACGCAATAAAGTTAACATCCTGTGTTTATGTTAGAGTGAAAAAAGAGAAGGAGGGGATGCATAGTCATCCTTCAGGACATAAACTGCCAAAATGGACTTGGACTTGAGATGAAAATCTGGTCTGGACGGAGCTTGCTAGAAATGGACTCTTGGGGAGGTTCTTGGGAATGTTTGGATGTGACCCCTACCCAACGTGAAATACGGGACTTGGGTGCGTTGTGGCAGTTTGTCTGCACTGTTTGTGTACAGCACTCTTTTCTAGTTTGCAGTGGAAATACAGATATACCACAATCTGGAGCAACACATCACCAGTCTCAAACTGCATTGTGGTTTTCCTCTTAAAGATTTTTTTTAATACTCAGCCCAAATGCTGCCTCGAAACGTCATATAGGCAATAGCTGAACTAAAACACACAAAAGCTCCAAGCCCCTCTCTACATTACCCCAAAATAAAGCCATCCCATTACCAACAAAAAATAGTTCAAACTATTTTAGATAGCCCCATCCTGTCTGCATGCTCTGCATTAATGCCCACCTGCAGTTCTCCTCGCTGCATCCAGGGTGAAGCACTCCCCCCAGCCCAAGCCCTGCCTACAGAACTGCCCCCTTTCCCTCTCAGGCAATCACTAAGCCCCGGTGAAGTCTTGCACCTCGATCACAATGGCATTTGCAAAAGAGGATTTTAATGTTTAAACAGTGCTCGAGTTAAAAATATATTGAACATTCCATTTACATTTTGGACAAAGTATATTGAATTTGCCATGAAAATATTCCTATAGAGGCGAGATAAAATAAATGAAAAGACAGCTCTCCTTGTATTTCATATTTTTTTCTGTAGAACTAATACAGGATTAAAGAGGAAAACCTGGTAGCTGCAGGAACAACTTTGAGCAATCACTTGTCACTTGCAGTTAGCACAAAAATGTATTATAACAAGATATTACTTGTAGAATTTCCACTATAAATCTTTTATTCATTCCAAGGAATCCCAGTCGAGGCATTTGCCATTCTGCATTGTCAAAAATAATGCCCAGCATAAATGGTGTTCGAGAGACCATGAACATCAGAGATAACAAGAGTACTAACACCTTATGGGCCTTAGAAGCACACTAGTGGTATTTCTGGCCCCTCATTAAAAGTGAAATAAAAATACTGTTTATGAATGGCTTTTATGCTTAACTATTAAATGCAAGCGTCGATTCTTTGCTTATGCTTTTTCCCACTTCCCTTCTTAAAAATTGCTGAGTGGATGTAAACAAGAAAGCAAATTTTTATGGCCCCATTCTGTGGCTGAGCACGAGAATAATCAAATGCTGGAACAGCCCAGCATCCTAAATGAGCACCAGGAGCACGAGAAGACCTTTAAAATACCAAGCAGTACTCAGAGAAGGAAGGAGAAACCTGGGGATGAAAGTGCTGTGATGTAGACCAGTGTGCTTCCCGAGCGGCCAGGAGGCACCAGCACCTCCACCAGCACCGACAGACCTTTGGCAATTTCCATGGGCAAAGGAGATGTGTGCACTCGGCACCTTCACTAGTACCTGGCATCCCCTGTCTCTGAAAATTGCTCAGAAAATTCAACCTGACAGCTACTGCTGTTGCAGAGGACACTTTGCTGAGTCTTTCCATTTTCACATTTCCATATTCAAATGTTGGTAATTTTTTATCAGGGTTTTCATCTGCTTTAGCTCTCTCCACATCATCTTCCTAGCGTGACCGTTCTTCTGATGAACTCTTCACATTTCCCATTGCCCTGGACTATCTTAAATGCTTTTTCTTTCAGGTTCTTGGTAGTGTGGGGAGCAGAAGGCATGGGGTAATAGTGGGAAATGTCAGTGAATCTGTAGAGCTGCAGCAGCGGGGTGACCCGGCCATCCTGCTGCTAGATCAGCGGAGCTCCTGCCAAAGGCAACTGTGCATGGTGACTTCCACCCAAACTCCTGCCACTTCTGTCTCAAAGAGGTAAGCAACACTGAGGTCGTCTCTTTCTGGGTAAGGTTCTCTTCCTTTCTTTCCACCCTGTTTTAATTGCTACGCCAATTCTTTCTTCTCTTCTTAATTTACCTCTCAACTTTTTGTTTCTTTTCTTCTTCCCTTGACCTCTAGAGGCCAAGTGGGTATGAAACGTGTTTTCTCCCTGCTCACTTATCAGAAGCAGAGGAAGAAAAGACAGGTTTCCCAGACAGAGGAAGATGGGTTTCTGGTTTCCCTCATACATCCTTGCTTCATAGCAGAAGCACAGTGCATGTTTCCTTCAGCTGTAGAATGGAGAGCAAACTTTGGGGTGCAGAAGACTTTCGTGCCTCTGCCAGAGCCAGAAGACGTAGACTGAACCAAACTCTTTCTGATAAAAAAGAGCCCTGTAGGGGTGTAATGTAGACTAGCAAAAAATAATCACCTGCATTTGATTTTCATCAGACCTGGAAGATGGCATCAGCATTTTCTCAGTGCAAAATTTGGAACCGCTACATTAACTTACACAAATCCAAATCCTTGTGAGCCTCATCACATCACCGTACATCCTATGGGTAACAACAACAACAAAATCAAAAATTGTTTTGCAAATGTTTGAAAGAGTGTTTTTAGTTAGGAGTATTCTACATACCCTAAACTTAGAAAGTGTCCTGCCACGTTTCCAAGAGTTATTGTATTAGCTACAGAGCTCAGACGAAAGGGAAAATTATAACTGATCAAATTTTAAAGGAACCTCTAAAAATAGCCTTTCTAAAGCCCATAATGTCACAATGATAAAGTCTAAGATCTCAGGTCCTCCAAGAGCTTAGAGCAAGATTGGGTCCCATTAGGAAGTTTGGGCTTTTCCATTAATTTCCCCGTGGGAAAATTGCTTCTGACTGCAAAGACTTGAGAGGTAGCAGAGCTGGTGCATCTCTCTCATCCAAACAGAAATATCCCTAAACTCCAAAGCAAGTGTCTGGGAAAGAAGACTTAGCACTAAGCAGATGTCTGTCTGCTGTAAGATTTTGGTGCATGCTTGCTTTTTGTTAAAGACAACGAGGAATTTGGAGCTGCTCTGAACAGTGGGTGGGCTAGAGATAGCCCTGGCAAGGATGGATTTGCAGACAACACAGGGGATTTGGTTAGAAGTGCACGAGAATTACGGTTTATTATCCTTCACTTCAGTTTATCACAGCAGCACTACACCATCCATTCAGCGGTCTGTTTGAGATGTAAGATGACCTCTAACGTTAAGCAGACATTACTAACATCCACTTTCTTTGCAGTTAGTATAATAAACCACTGGTGATAAACAGTGACCTCATCTTTTGGAGTTAAGTCTTTCAGTGTTCACTAAAACAACTTCAAGAAATTGCCGCTCGGTAGCCAGGGAAAATTCTGCTTGAGCACCATTTCTTCTAGTCCCAAGGTATTTATCAGCAGCAGAAACACAATTTACATTACACAGCCTGTGCTCACTGTTAAAATTTATATCAATCAGCAGTCATTAAATCCTACATTTTCCTTCCCCTAATCCACCGGTAGATTAAACGGTTCAATTAATAATAAATATTAGCAGTTTATTAGATTAATAGTTGTACTGCTACATTAAGGCGTGTGGTTGCACAGAGCCAGAAACGAAGCAATAGTTTCCCACTAAACCATTTTTAGCCAAGCAGCATACCATATGTTGTTCTGCTGCACTCGTCCCTTCCTTTGAAAAAACAAAGCCAAAACCTTGGGCTTCACCTGCCACTTCTAGTTATTCAGCCACAGCCCAAGGATTGGGATGGAAACAAGAAAGCAGGCTGTACTCTGAGCAAAGCCATTGAACTCAGCGGGGCTGCAGGAGAAGAGCCAGCACAGGCTTTGACCCATTTATTTGAGAAAATTACCCCTGGACAACGAGATAATCCTCCCCAATAAGCCTGGCTATGAGCAGGAGGAAGCACCAGATTAGTGGGTTTGGTGCTGCAGGGCTGCTGCCTTGCAGCTGGAGCTCCGCTGTCCCAGCCCTGGTGTGCTCACACGCCAGAGCGCTGCATCCGTACGAGATCTGTGCTCATCTACAAAATGGATTGCAAAATGTTCTAATTTTATAAGGCAGAGGAAGAATCAGCTAAGGGAAAATGGGTTACATTGTCCAGGAAACTACTGTTAATGCTAATCTGCTATTTGTCACATCTCCGTACGCGCTATGGACGTGAGTACCATTCTGCAAGCACATGGCCTGGCTGGCAGGGGAGCGAGGAAACAACAGCCAGAAATTGGACTCTGTCCTCAGCTTCATCCTGAGCAGGACACCCTGCGAAGTGGCTTCTTATTGTTGCAGATTTGTTCTTCCAGACCTCACCTTTCCTTAAAATTCCCAACTTCTTTCACCTCACCCCTTGGTCAATCCCATCCTGCTTTGTGCCTCAGTTTCCCTCACCCATACAAACAGGGTAACGACACCTTTCACACAGTGCCTTTGGATGAAAAAATTTGAAAGTTTGAAACGCGTTCGATTTGCAAGGAGGGCGCAGGGCAGCAGCCTCACCACCGCAGCTCAGCAGCGCTTGCCAAGATCAGCTCGCCCTGCTTTTTTGGGCTCAGAGAGACAGTGAAACTGATTTAACTTAGATGGGAATATTCTTAACTCCCATGGATGTGAATAGCTGGGAGTGCATGAGCACAGTCCCACGCACAGTGATGAGATAATTACAGTCGCACAGTAGTGGAGGCATTGCCAATATCCCATAATTAATTTACAGACAGAGTATTTCCTCCTCCTTTCCCCCCCATTAAGTGGAGAGAAAATAAATGTTCTTAGGAGTTGGCAATTTCTCTTTAGTTTGCATATTCCTCCTAAATATGAACATTATGTTGTTTACTCATCTGTTAATGACAGCTGATTATCAAACCATAAATATACATGGATCTAATGGTTTGTGAACATTAAACATCAGAATGTAATATATGTGGGTGTGTACAGGAACCCAGCGCTGAACAATTGCCATCCGTTATGTCAGCATCCACAGTGGCATCTGAATCTGGGCACCGCCACTTCCCAGGTACGAGAAGAAGAGAACTGATGTTCCCAGCTGCTGTTAAGATGTTTGTTTGCTGCCACATGTAAACAGAGCATTTTTTATTTTGCTTTCTCTGCCTCTTCAGCACTATCTTTTGCTGTTACTGCATTTCTGCTGCTTCTGGGTGTCTGAGAATGTAACTGGACAAACAGAAGAGCTTTCCTTTAGTTGTAAGCCTTATCGCTCGTCCTGTCTTTGCTCTTGGTCACCAAATAAAATAAAATAAAATAGAACAATATAAAAGGATGCAGTCACTGCTTCAGTGTGAACTCTCCTGAGAAGCCAGGGGTTTAGTGCTAATGATCCCAAGGCCTCTTTCTGTGTTGCCCAATTTACTCTTTCTTTTCTTTTCTCTCTCAGCTCCAGCTCTCCTTCAGCTCTCTTTTCATCCTAAACATCTTGCTGTTATCTCAGATCTGGTTTCTCTGGAACAAAGCTGCTTTCCTTCCTCCTAACAGACTTTCTTTGTCAGGGCTGGTAGCTTTACCAGCCTTCTCACTTCAAAGACCTGAAACTTCAGTATCACCTTAGTCCCAACTCCTCTACTTCCCCTGCACTTTGGCTCTCCCACTTGGATCTTTTATTTTCTCTTTCTAGTGCTAAATTCACTATTTTTCCTTCCCCTTTGAAACCAAAGCCCACGAGCTGTCTTTCTCCTCTTTGCTTTCCTTCCATCCCTCTTCTGAAATCTTGCTTAAATTCTCGTGCCAAAGCCAACTTCTCCTGTTGTTCTCACCGCCTTCCACTCCCTTGAAGTCCCTCCTCATTCCTTGCTTCATGTTGCAGAGGTAGCTTCATTTTCTTTGGTGTTTTCTGTCACCTCTCCCAGATCCATATTCACTCTTCCTTCCTAATTGTCCTAATTGCTTTTCTTTCTCTGTGTTCCACAATTAACTCCACGCTTTCTACTTACAGAGCAATCCTAAAAACTGGAGCTGGGCCAGATACAAAGTTTTGGATTGGAATGATTGAAAAAGGTAAGGGGAACTGCGTGGAGCTTCTGTGGCTATCAGCTTGGAGACCAATCCAAGGAGACAGGCACTCACCCATGGAGCCAAGCTCTGCAGGACCTGGTGCTCTCCTGGCCACGCTCAGTCCCAGCAGCTGGGCTCAGGCTGACAGCACCTTCCCATGGCAAAGCCCCTGCAAACAGCAGCATTTCTGATATTGTGGATCTGACACTACATGGATAAGAATTGATAGGTCCATGCTCTCATTAATTCATTCAAATGGTCTCTTCGTACAGGAGTGAAGTCTCAGCCAAGGAGAAATTTCCTTTAAAACCTGCACTGCCCAATAAGTCTGCACTGATACCACGCTGCAGTGCTATGTTCCCAATGGTACTGAGAATTTTGCCACTGCTTTTGATGGAGTCAGAATAGTTTGGTCAACTATTTTTGGATGATTTGCAAAGAACACGGTCAACGTGACTTGTCTCACCAGCAGCTTTTGGAATCAGTCAAATTAGGATGAGGCATACGTGTAATTTTCAAGAGTGTAATTTTTATGCTGTTCCAAGCTACAGAAAACATTTAGCAATATTGATCAAACAAAAGCACCGCTGTGATATAATTCCAGAATCAGCGTATAAAAAATTTCTCTTGTCTTTTTAGCAATTACTGATGAAGGGAATAAAGCTGCAGGTGAACACAAAGAGCTGGCTGTTAGCATTCCTGCACTGCCAGCACGCCAGATTGGACAGCCAGCAAGTCATTTTGCCTGGAACTAAACCAGCTGAATGCTGACAGATAGGTGTTTGTGCAGCGCGGGCTCATCAATGAAAATAAGCTGTCACGGCTTACACTGACCTGTGCTATTTGATTAGGAGGTGAAGCCTTTCTTCTCCAAAGGAATCAAGAGGGCTTATCCAGGTGCTGCTGGTTCTGTGCTTAGGGATGCTGAGCACCACGGGAGCGCAGCACCCTGCATCCCTGGCGCTGGATCCTGGGAAGTGCTTGACACCCACTCCAATCTCCTTTTTATCGTACAAATGAAGAGAGTTAAATACCTGGAGCTGGATGCTTGAAAAGGGCTGCAGAATTTTATGAACACCACCAGCACAGGGGTACCCAGGCGTTAGGAACAGCCATGTCTCACGATTCACAAGCAAGTGCCACCCCTCCCATGCCCTGCAGGAGCTCAGCTCAGGGGGTTCTTAGGGTACGCTGGTGTCATATCGAGGTGTTGCATCACAGGACAGCCCTGGTTTAGGTTTGAGCAGTTCATCTTCTCATCTACCATCAACAGCTGCATCTGAATACAGCATTATTAAGTCTTTCACTGCCCCAAGCCCATGGAATGAATGCAGAGCTGTGACTGCTTTTGCTTTGAAACCATTTCCTTTCAATTGGTTCTTTACCACGCTTAAACATAAAGACCCAACACGTTTTGACAGATCCAAACTGTTTTGTTGTCAGAATTTTCTCTTTGAAACAAGGCAAGAAGTTTTCTGATTTTGTCCCAAAATGAGCAAAGACAAATGTTGAAGCCTTTCAGACATGGATTTTCCACCTCGCATTCAGGTCGACGAGAGATTACATTTCATTTGGCTTCAGGTAGAGGCCAATCTGCTAATTAAATGGCAGAGCTGCTTTACTGGAGATAAAAATAAAGCAGGCGCTAGTGAGAAAAGGGGAGTGGGGACCAAACAAAAGGGAAGGCTAGGAAAGGGAGGAAGTCAATAACAGATAAATCCCAGTCCCAACACAAGTGCGAGAAAGACAATACTCTGTTGTGCACAGAGAAGCTGAGGTTTATTAGCTGTTGATTAAGTCTTGTAAGGAGCAGAAAGATAGTTGAAGAGAATGAAGCAAAATACAAACACTCTCTTCTATTTTCTTGGCAAATTTGATCTTCTCTATTAGGATTATCAGAGAGCTTATTCCCTGGATGTGGGCAGCGAGGCAGATTTCCAATGCCTTTCAATTGCTTTTCTGGCTGAGGCTGGCTATTCTAATGCAACGTGACGGGTAGCCACAAACATAATCCTCAGGACCCGGTGGTGTCGAATGCAGATGCTACTTGCAGAGTCAAAAGAGAGGAGCAGCACTCCAAGTTTGCTCAGACGTGGACACTTGTGATGCTGGTTTGGACGGAACCTGCAGCTGAAAGCTCAGCATTGCTGCATTTGGAACTTTGGTTACCGATGGAAATTCAGATATTTAAAACACAATCTGTTCCCAAAACACAAAATATTGCATATTCTTTCTTCTCAGCTGATGTTACCTTCCAGTGTGGGGATTTAGGAATACCCATATTGGATCAGGCTGCTGGTTAATCTAATCTGGTGTACCTATTCCGGCTGCAGCTAATAGATGATGCTTCAGAGGAAGAAAACAGAAAGAAAACAAACCCACCACAATACATCTAGTTAATTGAACAGTTCTGTACACAGGGAGAAAAATTCCTTCCTGACGTTCACAGGTGATGAGCGTATGCCCTGAAGCATGAGATACGATTACTCTTATCATTATCTTAGCTTGCATAGCAACAAATGTAATTAGCGGTCATAAAATTATCCTGCTGTTTGGGATTATCTATTTTTTTTAAAGCAACAGAGCCAAGCATGTCTCTGAGGTAACTTCATTTGAATAGGATGAATTTGGCCCATAAAGTCTATAATGTATCCTTAAGTACAAACAATAGAAAATAAAAAAGGCAAGAATTGGAAGTACTTGGTTGTGGCCTCCTAAGGCTGCTATTTATCACAGACTTGGGCTGCTTCTTAAGAGGCTTTATTCAAACTTCATATTAGCGAGATAAGAGGTGAAACAAACTGCTGGGAGCAATGACAATATGCAAAAGCAGAATAAGATTTCCAGCTGGAACTCAGTAAATACCATTAAGCTGCGTGTTGTGGCCACGTAGAGGCAAGCTGCTCCTCACCTCCCCGTATCTCAGCAGCACCCAGAGGATGATCGCCCACACCGAGGCATTAGCACAACAAGACCGCTGCCACACCAAAACATGAGCACCTGGCCAAAGCCAAGGGGCTGCTGTGAGCCTCCCGCTGTGTCCACTCAGCCTGTGAGAAGCCAGGGCCCCAGGGGCAAGAGCAGCGGAAGTGTGTGCCCAGCTCCAGAGGGTTTGTGTGCTTGCCATGTTGGCTACCTGCAATCTGCAGGGCCAGGGTAAATCAGAAACATCTTCTGAAGGACTGGGGCCATGCCAAACAAACCTGACGAGAGCAGACACGGCACCTAGCAGCCCTGGAGAGGGCAGGGAGGATAATTCCAGGGACAGCAGCTCAGGCTGGGAAGGATTTGGTCATGCCTCGGAGGAGCACGGTGAGGCTGTGCTACCACTGCCTCCTTGTATCCCAGCTACCCCAGTCCTGTCCTTTGGTGCAATCTCAATTCCTGCTGCCATTGTCACTTACATTTGTTCTTTTCTAGTCCCATGTTGATAGGAAGCGTTAGCCCAAGAAGATGGCAAAGTTTTCAGGTTTCTAAGCAGGTTTTTGGCCATAAAATGCAAGAGACCATATATGATGTTGGGAGGAGTATTTGGTGAAGCAGCTTGGAGAGTCCTCTCAAATCATTTCCACCACGGCCACTGCAGCTGTGGGTATTTTCCTTCTTTTTTTTTTTTTTTAAGAAAGGACCATGAGCTGGGAAGAGCTTTGGTGGGAAAAAAGCGCAGAAGAACTAAAGCCAAAATTTTCTTCACAATGCCTATGTCTTCAGTGCAGAGCAAACTCAAGCTCGAATGTTGCCTTCAAGATGGCCCCAAAATACCTGTCCTCTACTTAAATGCTTTTTTCAACAGAAGCTTTTCTTTCTCTTGTTTCCTATCTGAGTCACCAGGGTCTGAGGCCAGGCGAGGTGCTTCCTGCATGGTGACACCATAACTAAGGGAAGTGCTGCCTGTTCTCGACTGCCGCTCCCAGCAGAACCGAGCTGGGAGCTCCTGCCTTGCTCTAACAGAGGTGCCACAGCTGTAATCCTCTCCGTGTAAAACTTTATGCACCACTTGGCCTCGCCACTGGAAATATTGCAAGGCTTGATAGAGCGTGCACCAACACCGGCATCTAAACAACATGACCGGCTGACATAAAGTAGGTGAGCACTTTTATTGCTCCTTAGAGGATTCACACTTACTTGTCAAGGTTAACTGCATCTTTGAGGCAAGATATCTTTTGTTGTCATTAAATATCTTTCGTGACTGTGTCCTTCTGCTTAATGAAGACGCCCTCAACAGATCGCAGGTAATTTATGCTGCAAGTTGCTGCTCCCATCATTGTACCATGAGCCCCACGGTGTGCTCTTCAGAGACCCAGCTCCTGGCCAGGTGAGTACGTGAGAACCTCAGCCCTTGTTTTAACAACAGCTATAAAGTGATGACAAGTCACCAGAGCTATGGATAAAAATACAAAGAGGTGGCCCAGGTGTGTTGTAAATGCCTTAGAAGGCAAAAAGAAGCCAAGTGCGTGTATTTACTCACATCTCATTATTTCTAGAGCAGGTTTGGGAGCCATGACTTGAGATTTGGGAGCACGCAGGACATGCAAATCCCTGGTTTTGGGATATAGGGCTGAGTTTGCTGGTGTAAAGATGCTCTGCACCCATGGGAGCCCTCCAACCTGCCCAGGGTGCCCCCAGGGCGTGGATGGGCTCTGCTGCTTGGTGTGGGTTGGAGCTGGTGACGTGTCCCGCTGTCCCCTCGGTCCCTTCCTCACGGAAGGATGGGCATCCTGGCACCTGGACGGCCTCCCTGGATCCTGCCAAGAAGCAATGAGCAAGGACTCGGGCTGTCGTCTGCTCTCCCACTCCTCTCCGTGCACCCAAGTGGGCGGCAGCGCTGCTGGCTATTGCCAGGCAACAAAATGGGCATTTTTGTGCCACCTGCTTTGCATGTGACAAGTGCCTTACATACCGCGGTGGGGAATGCTGCGTTTCAGCGTCACAGCCCTCTAATTGAGCAACAAATGCTTGTTGCACAAACTAGACCGACAATTTTTGATGGATAGAAAATACAATATTTAGTCAGACTGCTGTAAGTTAAAGCACAGCAGACAGTAAAAGGATGAAATTATACCCCAACAGACTTTTAAATGAGAAAATAGTCTGTGTTAGGGAACATTATTCATTTAAATAGCAGAAAGCTTATAATTTCAACGAGGCCACAATTTCCATAAAAAGCCTGCATTTGGGATTTTTTTCTCCTTTTCCTTCTTGCAGATTGCAGTTAAAATGAATGAACCTTCCTGCTTACAGAGAAATTCATTTTTATTTTACTTTGCCTTTTTCATGTCAATTACAGAACACTTTGTTAAAATGATTACATAATTTTCACAGAAGCTTGGTATTGCAGGCTGGAGGAGATAAACCCACTTAAATGTGACTAATGTACTCTCAAATTCCTGCCCAGAGCAGTTTCTCATCTAGACATCACTCACACCATCTTCCAAACCCCCTGCACAGAATCAGCGCAAATGTCAGCGACAAAAAAGCAGCTTCCTCTGCCGAGGGAGGTACCACGTGCACTCTGTTTTTAGGC
The DNA here is from genome assembly GCA_013396635.1 of Penelope pileata. Taxonomy (NCBI): domain Eukaryota; kingdom Metazoa; phylum Chordata; class Aves; order Galliformes; family Cracidae; genus Penelope; species Penelope pileata. The sequence continues at coordinate 1,516,897 of WBMW01004557.1, read as the reverse complement.
AGCGAGTCAGAGGTCGCTTGCTGCTAAAAACTCTGTATCCTCCGTCCTCATCTCATCACTCGGTTCCCGTCTCGTGATAAGGTTACACTGAATGGTGCTGGCATCCTTCAAGGTTACTGTTCCAGAAAATATTTGCAAATAATTTGACGTGCTGTCAGCTAGCAGGCAGCAGTGAACTCACATAATTCAACATACTAATGTGGGTTTTCACGCCTAAAGCTATAAATAAGCCTGATATTCAAAAGTTTCTGTAATGTTTATTTAATAGCAATATTTTATAAATAAATCTTGATTATTCCATTGCACTCCAGTGGAGATCTTCCTCCAATATAACAGTTGTTTCTAACCCCAGGCCACTTTCTCTGACCCCTCCTTGCCACCCACGTCTGTGCTCAAGAAATAAAACACTGCCTTCATAAAGCCTTTCCCAGGCATGAGGAAATTATGGCTGCACAGCTCTCACCTTCCTCCTCCTCTGCATCCTCCTCCTCCCTTCCCCTTCACTCTGGCCACGTTGCTGGTTGCTCTGCTGGAGATTTTGCCTGATTTACAGTTGCACAAGGATGCCTGCACGAACTCCTGGAAGCCCAGCCCGGGAAAGCTGCATGGTGCTGCATGCATCCCAGCAAACATTGCATCAGCTCCAGGTGGATCCCACCGGATGGATCTCAGGTGTTCCCCCACTGCTCAACTGCCCTTTGGGATGCTCTCCCTCTTGTTGTGCCATAGGATCACCACGAAGCAGATGATGTTGGAGCTCAGCTGATTCTCACAGGCTCCAGCCCTGCATGGCTGTACACAGTGTTACCTCCCATCTTCCACCCCTGTGTGGCTACAAAAGCGATGCAAGCCCAGTGCAGCCCATCTGGGAGATGCTCAAGGTATGGCACTAGGCAGCACTCGAGCCTTTCAGCAACTTGGAAAGCTGACCCTTTTCTCACAACAGCTGCTGAACATTTTTTCCTCTCTCCATCAGAAATCATAATCAGAAACCTCTAATTGAAAAGTGCTCACATGGAGTTGCATATGGGTTAGATCACTGCAACATTTCGTGTTGTGCTTTGGGTTTTTTTTTTTTTTTTAATGGCCATGGTTTTCAGCATAATGCCCACAACACAGTAAAATAATCATAGAATCACAGAATCCTTAGAGTTGGAAGGGAACTTTAAAGGTCATCTTGTCCTACTCAAATCATCTACTTGGGAAAAATAACAATGCTTGGTAACAAATAATTATAATCATGCAGGACCCAATACGTACATGCATTATGTGTACTCCTCAATGTAAGTACATTTGGACGGTTTCTAAGTAAGTTCTTGAACATCTGGTTCCCTACACAAATGGTACATTGCCGTGGTGAGTGATGCAGGAAGAATTTCTCTGCTCCATGTTGCTAAATGGAAACTCAAGTCCAAGAACGCAATATCTAATACACAAGGATCTAAGCAAACACTCACATCTGGGCTTGGATTTTGGAAAGGAAGCAGAAGAATCTGCAGCTAACAGCTTTTGTTGGGCTCTGCACAGGATCATGGACCTACCCACAGGATTCTGAGGCTTAGACTGAGGTTTAGAGAGAAGTTCACTATAATTCAAGTGCCAAGGAAATCAATGACAAAAAAAAAAATCTGCATGATATCAGTATTTAATAGCAATACCACCACTGGTATTCAGAGCCTTCGGTAGCATAAAGAACAGGACCCAAACTGAGCAAACTCCATTTGCTTCCAACAGAGAAAAGGGAAGTGAGAAGTCTCATCAATGAAACAACTTCTTTGTGCTGCATTCTGTGCAAATATTTGGATTACTAAAACGAATTTATGAAGCAATTACTTTTAATGCTATATGAGGAAATTAAGTACTCATTGATTCATGATTTATAATCTAAAGCTAAAAGATCATGAAAAAGCAAACATAACTTAATTAAATGTCCTTTGGCTTTGCTACTATTGCAGACCTAACTCATAAAGTAAGTTAAACAAACCATTTTTAGAACATAAATGAGTATTGGTTCTTCTAGTTGAGAAGACAAATAATTTACTGGCTAAATATATTCAGCAAAGTGTAGCCATGTGAAAGATTTTTCCAGTGGCCTCTAGGTCTTGAAGAAAGGATAAAAACTGGCTGGTACAGATTCAAGAAATTCATTGTGCCAGGAATGACAGGAGCATTTGCTGTGAAAAGGGGAAAACAAAAGGCGATTTCCGTTCTTTTTATACTGGGAAAATATTTTAATATATTCATGGAGTACAATATATTGTGAAAGGAACGTGCCTTTATGGTCTCTCCATTGGCAACACACTCGTGATTATTCATTCCTGACACTGAGCCCATTAACCTGGGGAAATTTAATCTAATGCTATAGTAATGTTGCTATTTTTTCAGTCTGAAGTGTAAATAATTTGAAAAAAACATCACCCAGGTTTTTAGAATGAGCCATCCCAAGTGATGTATTCCATCAGTTAAGCAGTCAGTTTGACTCCTTTGTACTGCAGAAGCAGGAAAGCTGAGTTTTAAAGAACGGTGAGGAACAAAATGTTGCTAGATAAATTATGGAAGCCCATTCGTTGTAACTACACATTTCAGCTGTGAAAACTGCTCCGAACGGAACCAGTTTGGATGTCTCTTTCTTTCAATCCATGAACAGGAGTTACAAGTGCACATCAAAGGAGCACATTTCAGACAAATCTGATGCCCCTCAAACTTCATGAGGTTTGAGCTAAGAATGAAGATGAGGTATTTGGATGTCTCCGTCTTCCTTGAAGAGTCCTCTGAAGGACAAGCCTGCACTGAACCCTGGGGCGGGGAAGCTGCCAAATATCGGGCTGTGCATATGAAATGCCATCACGAGGCTGGTGGTTGGCATCCCAAAGGTCTGGAGAACAAACCATAACCAAACATCTATAACAAAGTTACAAGTGCTCAGGTCTGACACTGTGAGGACAGCCAGCCTGCCTCCTAATAGCAGCACACTTTGTGTTAATGAAACATGCAAAACCGAGCGTCTACACAAGCACTATCATGCTCAGATTCCTGAGATTTGGATTTTCCCCCCAGATGAATCCAAGTCATTCATGAATAAAAGGGGCCAAATGCAGCCAAATGCATCTGAGGCCTGGAGAGCAGTGATGATGACCTGTTGGAAAACACAGGCTCCGCTGTGAAAAGAGACATCAGGAATAAATACGGAACATTTCCAGGAGACCTTGGAGCTGAGGAAGCATCCATCTTTTTAAAACCTCATTACTGTAGACTACAAGGGCTCAGGCACACAAACAACAAATTACATCAGGTAAGTAAGTTGCCATACATCAGCTGGGCTGTGTGCACGCTCTGAGTGCACAGAAAATACAGCAGAATTTGAGTTAACTTAGCCTTCGCTGGTTTTCTGCTAACCTACAGCAAGATGCTGCCTTGCAAAGGACATAGATCAGGAGTGTCTCCGTGGATGGTTACCCCAGGCTAGCTGACACGCAGCAACGTGCGAGGGAGAAGTCCCTGTCCTGTAATTCTGAGCCATCCCCAGGCTGGGGGCTAGGCTCGTTCCACTGCAATGCGGGTACGTCATTGAGGTACCTCAGACAGCGAGCCTACAGCAGCTCAGGTTCTCTTTGTTTTTGATGGAGAAAAATTGAGGCCTCCAGAGACTTCATAATTTAGGCACCTCCAGAGGAGATTTTAAGGGTATTCTGCTGTGTTATGAAAGGTATGGCAATTAGTCTCTTCTAATTTAGAGGGAACATAAAATGTTAAATTTTTCAAGCAAGGTCATTTTTAAACGTCTACGATTGTAAATAAGTAAATTGGTTTCAAACCTAAAAAACAACATTGCAAATACACTGGAAAGCATTTTGCATCTTAGCTTAATATATCAAACATAGGAAAATCATCTAGCTGCAACAATAATTGCAAAGTCAATGCGAAATGGCTCCTGTAGCACTGCCTGTATTTACGTGGCATATAACACAAGTCTGAAGAGCTTTTTTGTTCCTCTTCAACATCCTTTGTAGAAATGAACTCACATCCCATTCTGAGGGCACAAACCCCAAAGAGGAATACCGTTACTAGAGCTTCAGAAAGACAAAGAAAAGATGCTGGTGTTTTATTTTAGGAAAATGCTTTCTTACAGACTGCAGTCAGCTGTAAGCAGTCAGCCTTGTTGCTGGGAACTGGGAGGGTGATGCTCGTGTCAGTGGGGTGCTGTGAAGATGGGTTCACTGGATCCTCCACAGCACTCAAGCACTACCATCAAGACCACAATACCGTTATTTCTATATGTAGTGCAAAGTCTAGCTGGCATACATAAAGTAAAGTAGGAGAGCCACCAACTGAATGAAAAGCAAGATGGGACAATCAGTTCTCTATACGCTGTGCACTGAATGAGCTCTTTGGAGAGAACAGCGTATGAACATGTAACTAAAGACAACATTGTGCTCCACGTGCACAAAGGGATTGCATTATGCTGGCAGCTCTGACACCACTTTCTGCAAACGTTCCCACCCTGGCCTTCTTTTAACACAGTTTCTTTATGTGTAAATCTGATGTGATTTGCATTAGGGCTCATAGCTCACGTTTTCTCTGCAAGAGTTCTTACTGTGTGTATTAATATCTTGTAGCAATTCTCCAAGAGGTGGATCAAGACGGAAAGTAACAAGAGACTTCTTATGGACTTCCGTCTGTAAGTGTCCCCAGGAACAATCTCCAAAAGGATTCCTTTCCTTCTCCTGTCCAGAAGGAAGTCTTGGTTGCCATGTATTTCTACACAGTATGTTCAATATCCCAACCTATTCTTTGTGACCCCAGCAGGTGAGCTTGTATTTTCTGTATAAATTCTCTTCCCAAGAGAATGGCACCATGTCCAGCACAGTGGGAAGAGACTCAGAACTGCATTAGTGTTAAATCCGAAAAACATATAACCTCTTCCCCATATGTTGACCAAAATTTAGTCAATCTAAACAATTTTTTAACCAAAAAACAGTTTAAACAAAAACCAGTTCTCAGTTTGACAAAAATCTAATATCACGTTATTTGGTAATGACCTAAACTAATATAACGTTTCCTGCAATTTGGTCACCAAACCTGAAAAATCCAATATTCAAAGTCTCTGTTTACCGCTTGTTGTCCACTCCGCTTGCAGCCATCCTACATCACTCATTCTTCTGCTGCACAATACCTCTCACCTATCAAACCCTGGCAGCCTCTCCCCTATTGTCTCTACCTCACACTTTCTTACTGCAACATTTCCATTACAGCAACTACTCAACTTGGTGAGAGTGGTATGGGGATGATGCAGTACGACATTCATTTGCATTATGTTGTATGGAAAGTGGTTGCTGTGAAAATTATCATGTCATAAATGAGAAGAGCATGGCTCAAGGTGAACAATGCACAGCAGAAGTGGATGTGTTCTTGAAACCTCCCTCTTTATTACTGTTGAAAGGTCACACACAAAAGCCTGTAACGTGCAGAACATGAAGGTGAAGAGCACTGTATCTTAAAATGACCCTAAACAACAAGAAGATAATGTTGTATGTATAATAAAACAATAAGAGTATCTTAAAGGACTCTGGAGATAAATGTTACCTATTTTCCTTTATCTGACAGTTACACACACAAGAAGTAATAACAAAGATGTATGATAAAAGAGATGGACAACCTATTGTTATGTGTATTGAGAGATAACCACTAGTGGGCTTGAGCAAAAGCACCTAAGACAAAGAGAAACAAATTTTGCCAAATTAGAAGAGGGGTGGGGACGGAAAGTCACAACAGAGGGACACCTCAATAAGCCACTGAGTCCCTTGGAGATGCCAGCAGCTGCCCAGAACTCAATCACTTCATGGGCGAAGGGCCTGACAGCTGTGACACCACGGGATGTGGTAGAGGACCACACAAAAAGTCCAACTTCAGTACTTCACTGCATCCGTGTGAAGCTCATTGGCAAATCTGCACCAGGCCTTGATCTTTTAATCCACTCCAGGACACGTAAGAGGTTTAAACGCTTCCTATTTTTAAAACTGGAGTGGTGTCTCCAAAGAAAGATGCATTCTGCAGAAGTGGATTGATCCAAGGACACTCAAATGCTATGAACAAAAGCAGCGCAGCATTAACTGACAGTTGTAGTCAATTGACAATCATGAGCGCTGCCCATAGAGGCTGTGGAGTCTCCTCTGGTCCCAGCCAACCTCAGCCAGCCTGGGATTCAGGACTGAACAGATGACTCAGGAGAAGAAACGCATTGATGCTGATTGATAGAAACCACTGTATTTGTTTTTTTGTTTTTAGAAAATTGAGGTAGGTGCCTGACTTCAGAAGTTTCCTGATGCTAGGACTTGCAGGCAAGCAACCAAGCTCCAGAGAAACCTGCAGATAAGTCCTTTACAAGCAACAGAATCTTTGATGAAAGATGAAAGGACCAGTGCTAAAGCTGAGTGAGCTTTAATTCCAAAGTGAGATTGAGTTGAAAGTAAATTTGTGACAGAGCATGCAGCCATCCTGAGGAAGCTATTAGGACCTGTGACCTTGAGATCAATCTAGAGAGTTCTTTGTGGGACCGCTCTGCCTGCGGGCAGTGCGATAAAAGTGTTCACAAGCTTGCCTACAGAGGGGAATCTGACACAGCAATCACTGCTGGAGAGATTGATTTCGAGGGAAACAGCAGCGAAGGACACTCGTGTGCTGATAAAGCAAGGCTGGGAGGGGAGGAAGACATCTGCGCAGCAAGGGATGGTCTTTTCCCTCTGAAACTTTCAGGCAGTCTTTCATCTACGTCCAAACCATGACATTGGGCATAGCTGCAGATAGAGCTGTATGGAAACCCAGCTTCATGTGTAGGAGCAAGGGAGGGAAGCTAGGGGAAGTGATGCTGCTTGGGGTGATGGGGAGCTGCACTGCATCGTGAGCATCATCTGAGGGGCTACACAAGATTTTATGGGTATACAGGCACCTCAAGTAACTCCACCACCTCTTTATGATATCTTTCATCTGAGGCCGAGGTTCTACTGCTGTAAGAGCTGGCCTGCCCAGCTGCCCTGGTCTGCAGCAGCATGGGCTCATGACCACATTTCTCTTGAAGGAGCCAAATTAGATGATGTGGAGATTGTGCTGGTTTCATGCTTTTTAATGCCAACCTTATTGAAGCAGTGGGAGTATAGATAACACCTGATTCAGCAAAAGACCTTATGCTATAATCTATCAAAAAATTTCAAATAAATTTGAACTATAAGAGTCAGCTTGCATTGAATCAGCACTTTGCATCATTTGCCTGTGGCATTTTGGATCCAATATCAGGAATTTGTGTGCCAGATTTACTGTATTGATGAACCACAACCCCAGCTCCTGTCCAACAGGACAAAAGCAGGAGGGAAAACCTTTATTTCAAACATCTGCGGAATACCTAGAGACAAAAATGAACATTTGGATGTGACAGAAGAGAAAAGAAAAAAGAAACAAAACTGATGGCATCTTCTAAAACATCAGAGTATGACCAAAGATGTAATTTCTGAATAATTCAGTTCTCCAGTGATCAGTGCTATAGCTCTGAAGCCAAACCAACAAGATTTCATTACAACCCAACAACATATAGTCTTTAGGCTGCAATATTCATCAGATCAATACTTTTATTTCTATCAGGACATTGTACATTTATTTTGTTACCCCTCCAGCATCTCCAGAGAGTCTGTTCTTACACAAACCTAGCCAGCCCAGCCACTCTGTTATCATAATGAATTTTTCTGAAAGAGGCATAAAGCACTCAGAAAATTGCAAACTCCACTTTTAGCCAGCACAGTTTCTTGCAGTTTTAATAAATGTTTAAAAAAAAACAAACCATCCTGGCAGCATAGAATTGCGTTTATCCTCCAACTGTAAGGACCTGCCTGCTCTTCAGATAATCAATTTCTTTGAATTTCTAATAACAGCTTTAAGAGCAAGCAAGGCTCCCAGTCCTTGCAATTCAACAGTTGGAAATAAGCTATAATTTGCATTAAAAATAAAGCTAGTCGTTCCCTATACCTTGGACATTGCAAGCTGCAAAATAAGATACACTAACTACCTAGGCTTATGCCACAGTGCTCCCGTGGCATCCAACACTCCAATTAAAAGTGTGTCAGCACTTCTTTTATAAAACTCCATTTCTGAGGGCTTTCTAACAGCTGCTTAACTTTATGGAGCATAAATGGTCGCAGTCCAGCAGCATGGATATTAGGTGCAAATTGCCCCTGCTGTGTAGGAAATGAGCCTGGAGAATCCAAACTGCAAAATACAGTAAAATGTGAAATACCTCTGATACTTATGTACCCCCAGTCTCTTACTCTTACCCAGATTAAGGTTTGGGTGATGAGAAGCACGCAGGGGCACACTGGTCCCCTTAGGAGGTGGTTGAAGATTGTTTTGTCTATGTGTTCTTCTATCTAATCAGAAGAATTTGATATGCAAAATCAGTAAAAACGGTTTACAATGCATGAGAAGAAAAAAAAAAGTACATTTTAAAACAAAACAAGACTTGAAACAAGCAATTTAGGTCCAAAACGTAGCCTACTGTACAAGCCTTTGTACTTAATGTGGTGGGCAGTCCACTCATTATTCAAATATCTTTCCTTTTTCATCCTACTGTTCCCTTTGTGTCTGATAAAATTTTATCAAAAGGAGAACACAGCCTGCTGCTTCCACCAGAAGATACAACGTGAATACTTTCTCTTTGCTCTGCCACAGCAACGACTCAACCAGCAAAACACTGGCGGGCTCACACGTGGTGCAGATGCTCTGTGAAGTTAAAATACCATCAAGATCATTAATCCGAGTGGCTCCAAAACTCAGAGGTGCATTTCGTTTGGTAATCAACAGCAAGATGTGAGAAGCTTGACCAAGCTGAGCTGAAGTTGTAGCACATCCCTACCTGCAGCTACTGGGTGCGAGAGGTCCGAGGGGCACCGAGAGCCACGTGTGCACAGCGGGATCCCTCCTCATAGCTGAAGGAGGACGGTGACTCTTAACCAGGAGCAGGAGAGGATCTCAGTGTTTTAACCAGCTTTTCCCACTCAAGGAAACAAAATGTGATCTCCAAGGAGGCTGTAAGTTATTGTGGATGTGTGGCAGCAGCATCCAGTCCCTACACTGCCCGGATCTCTCCTCCTAAAGCAGTTTCAGATACAACGAGGAATAATACTCTAATCCTTGCCTGAAAAATTATTATTAATACCATGCAATAACTGTGGTCCACGGCTGCCCCTCAGACTACTAGAAGTGTCAAATTATTCATGAAGACAGATTTAATGCGGTTATCACTGCAGGAAGCTCACGGGACACATCACGAGCTGCTGCGGGCACGCGGGTGACCCATCTGACGCTCTTTGCAGCCTTATTGTTTTAAGTGTCCATGTCTGACAGCTGACATTTCTGATTTTTCCCTGAACTTACCAAATTCTCCTAAAATAAGAGCAGGGAGTGGGAAGACAGAACCATGTTTACCACCAGCACTGGGAGGTTTTGGAGGAAATAGTTCTCCCGCGAAGGAGCTGGGAGGATGAGCACACAGGCAGCTTCAGGGATGTCATTAATGTTATTGTGCCAATCAACTGCAATTAGGAGTGATTAGCGCTGCCTCGTGCAAATGACTCTGGAACTGGAGAGTGCTGATGTAAATGAAGCACCACCATTCAGGGCCCTTATTGCCACCAGGAGTTTTTGCACTGACACCAGAGCACCCAGGACATGCCCAGCAGCATTCAGCCTTCCCAGCTTTGTGAGGATGCCCATATTTTATTATTTAAAACTAGGATCAGCTAAATGTTTATTCAAGGCACAAAGGAGGTGTCATTACCACTCTATCTTATAATGCAGTATCTATTATGCCTCCCTTGATGGCTCGCTCCCTGGAAGGAGCTGGTTTTCAGGCAAGAAACAGGCATTAGGGCTTGTGGCAGAAATGACGAGCCTGCCTCGTTTGTTCCTAACAGGGCACAAGCCTTTGGGTGGGGTTTTGTAGGGATGTGCAGGACTGGATTAAAACCTTTCTACCAGAAAAAGTGATGTTTACCACCACTTTGACTTCAGCTGGGAAAGTGTCACTGGGGTGTTTGGTTATTTAAAAATATTCCCAGCCCCATTACGCACAGAACCAGACCCTTTCCACAGGTGCAGTACAGCACACAAGTGCAGCCCATGTTGCACAGGCAGAGGACACTGCTGGTTTCCATTATTTCAAATTGCAAGCCCTGGTGCAAAAACAAGGCTTGTAGCACCTTTACATTTTTGCAAGCTGATGACGTTATTTAGCTAATCTGACACTTTGCTGCTACTGAAACCTATTGTTTTCAGTTCAAGTGTAAAAACTCCTAAATTTTATGTATGCAAAATTATTTACATGAGATGTGTACGCATTAGATCTGCAACGAGACTATTAGCAACACTCAAACTAGGCTATCTCTATTCCGAATGTTTAAATATTCAACTCCAAATGATGCTCAAAGATTTAAAGCTCCAAACATTCAGTCCTTTTCATCACAGAACTCTTTTGCACTGATGATTTTACAGAGCTCTGCCTGTATGCAGGCACTTAGCAGAAGACCAATTGCATAACCTTTTTCCCCTTACAAGCATTCCCGAGGCTAAATAAGACTTTACCAGCAACAACAACACCCATCAGTTATCTATGCTGTAGTGTAAACAATGAAATTCTTATTATGTACTCAGAATTCACAGAGCCATTTCCATGGTAACTCTGTTTTCATGTCATATCTTTAATGAATAGGTAATGAAAGAAATGCTGCATTTACAACTTCATTACTAGTAAAAAAAAATACAGCAGTAAATTTGAATTATAGTAGCTGTCATTTTTAGAACATGCTGAAGATCACGCAGGAATTTCAAGGCTGTCATTTTGAAGTGACAAAGTAAATACAAGCAAAAAATATACCAGGCACTCCTGGTTTTAATTCCGCTCTTCAGTTTGTTCTGCTATTCATAATTCTCTGATACAGAGTAAAAGCTTAAGTAATAAAATAAGGTCATTGTGGGATGACGGGACAGGCACAGTTTGAGACAAGTTGTGTGCTTGTGAACATGTGTACTGATGCTAGTGAATGTTAATGGCTTGATTCATCATATTTTAATTACATAAATCACCAAGGCGCTGACTTGTATAGGTATTGCTTCCAGGAGAGGTATAAGATGCATCACAGACTGGAGAGATGTTTACCTGTGGGACAGGACTGGAAGGAGCTGGTACGGTGCGTGGAGAGCAGAGGCAGCCAGGTGAGCCAGGCAGGGGAAGGCTGCAGCACAAACCCCACGGGTACGGTAACAGCTGCACTGAGCTCCAGCCCCAGGTAAATCAGGGAGCGGGGCCTGCAGGAGCTGCCAGCCTGCTGCAGGGTCTGCCTCCAGGGAGTGTCTGGATGCGTGACACAGAGCAAAGAGCCTTGCCTTATTTAAGGTTTCTGTGGGCTTAGAGACTCAATCTCCCCACTGCCCTCCTCATCAGGAGCAGGGCTGCAGCTGTGGCAGGAAGGTGCTGCAGCCTTGCAGCCGTCCCTCTTATTGCAGCAGTGCTGCAGGGCAGGGGCAGGCACCGTGCCTCATCCCTCAGCCTCCAGGGCACTGAGTACTGCTTCCCATCATGGCATCAACCCACGGCCACGGCTTCATCCCTGCTCCCAGCATGCTTCTTATCTCGCCTGAATACATGGGAATCTGTTTCCATTAAAAGAAATGCCTTCTCACACCTCAACAGGGAGCACCCAGAGGCTCAGAGCCCACGGAGCAAACAAGAACCTCTAGAAAGCCCCCAAATCTGCTGCCAGCTCAGTGCCCCAGGAATGATAACCATCCTTATGTGCGTCTAGAACTTGTGTTATTCCATAGGGCAGGTTTGGGCAGGGCAGCTTATGGGCTCAGGGCAGGACTTAAGCCAACAGCTCGTGCTCCCTACAAGGATGCTCAATGGCACTTGAGGATGCTCGAGGATGCTCGGCAGCAGCAGTGGTGTCACCTCCCAGCCACTCCACTGGGGGCTGAAAAGATGCAAAGGGAAATAGGATTGTGGAACAACATTCCTGAGAACAGCCCAGAAGTACAGGTATGTAGCTGGGTGAATCGGTGGTCAGCCATCTCAAAATTCTAATTTATTCTAATTTAGATCATTCTAAACAAAATTCTTCCAATTGGGACAGAATAACCAAGTGCATTAAGCGGTGTTGCTGTTTGGGAGCTGCTGGGAAAGCAGGAGGTGTGTTTGGGATGTGTGTTTGCCTGCAGAGGAAGATTTGTTAGTTCTTGAAAGCAGTGATTTGGGAGAAACTCGCAACGGTGCAAAGTCATTATAGCTGGGGGCTGGAGATGGCGCAGAGATTGAACTTGTTACGGGAATATTTTATAGCCTGCCTGACCACAACTGAACAACTGGACTGTGAAATGATTGAGCAAATAAAAAAAAGCAGTAAAAATGCTGGAGTGATAGTAATGGAAGATTTTTAACTACCAGAGCACAGGCTGGAGTCCATTAAGTGAATGAAATAAAGCCTGAGGTATGCGAGAGTGTGTGGCTTGCAGTGGGTTTTTTTAAAGAACTCATTAAATGCCCCAGCTGTAGTTACCTGGGTATTAAATAACACAGAGAATAAACGCATCTGCCCCAACTGTACTAAACTGGGTGTTATTAAGAGCTGCACATAAGGACTGTACACACAAACTGCAGCCTCTCCTGATCCCTTCTCTGCTCCTCCTGGTGCCCAGGCACCAGCAGCCCCTGCCCAGCACCCTCCTGCTGAGGGCAACACAGGGGCTGGGGGTGTCAGTAACAGCTAAAGGGGCAGCTAAAATGAAGGAAACTTGAATTCTGGACTTCTTTTCACTAGTTATAGTAAGCATTTCATACCAGAAAACAGGAGGAAGAAGCACACTGATGCACCAAGGGAGGGAAGCAGTGACTTGGGAGGGACTCAGGACTTTTCCCAGTGGGACTGGGGCTGGCAAAAATCAGTCTATGATTGCTCTTCCCCATCATCACCTCTAACACCTGGGGAAATCTCTCTCTGCTAACTCTTCAGTTCTGCCCAGAGAACAACTGCTTCAAGTGTATGACTTCCCAGTGACTCACCATCGCAGATTTGTGGAATTTGGGACAACTGATGAAAATTAGTTTAGAAAATTATTCTTCAGAAAATTATCTTTTTTTTTGGGGGGTCTATTTGTAGCTTAAAATTTCTTTGATGTAAAACATCAATCTCATTTCAGCCCTTAATCCCTACTGAGATCTAGGGAACAGAGCTATTTTCACCTGGAAGGTACTGGAAGGTAGGGAAACACTGTCAGTTATTTGAGGTGGGATTATTTTAAACATCTGCGAGATATACGAGGCTCTCAGCATGTGTTACTGCTTCCATGCAGCGTCTGGCAAATGTTACAAGCACAGCTTCTCCTATGTTATGCTTCCATTGGAAAGAAGGAGCTAAAAAGGAGAGCGCAGGGGGTCGGAGGGCTGACTGCAGGCAGCGCTGTGCCATCCTGCGCCATGTTGAAAGGGCCAAAACCACCACGCAAAGGGTGCAAGGGGCACTGGGCTGGGATGAGACTTTCCAGTTTGTGCTGCTCCAGTCCTAAATCCTCAGCACACAACCTAGCAGGTTCCTGTGCTGGTGATGTTTTTAATACTGTGCTATCTGCAGACTCAGTTAGCAGGGGCCTCCTGCCCAAGGTCATTTGTGGAAATACGAAACAAGGCAGTGTCAAACCGGTCTCTGGGGACTTCTGTGGGTGACCTCCTTCTGTCTCACTGCCTTCCCTTTTAATGCTATCCATTTTCATTCCACCTGTTGCTCATTCCTTATCAACCTTGCTGTTTTTCTACTAATCTCCGCTGCCTCCAGAACCACTGATAATTTCCCATGTGGTGCTGTATCAAATGCTTCACTGAAGTCCATAGATGAGACCTATTGCATTTTCTTTGTCAAGAAAATCAGTTATCCTATCAGAGAAAGATATCAGGTTACCATGGCACGCAGTACCGTTGGACAAGAAATTTTATTTTATTCTACTTTCCATTTATATCCTCTTTTAAAAAATGACTTGATTAATTTAATTAAAGCTTTTAATTGCAACTTCTCTACAAACAACACGTGAAGTTTTGCCTGCTGCTGAGACCATCCAGCCAGGCTCTGGCTGCTGACAGCACCGTTCATCCCTGATCCCAGTCCCAAGAGATTCTGTGTGTGCCGTTCTCCAGACACACAGCACGACCTCCAATTAGACAAAAGTGTTAATCCTATCTCATCCGAGCAACTGGAGCATCGCTGCTACTTGAGGCCAGACCAACTTTTACAAGTTGGTTTCTGAGCTGGCCTGGTTGCAGAGACGCTGATTTTTGGAGTCACCCTTAGATTATTTCTGTATATCTCTTGTCATTTCTTGTTCTTTTCACCCCCAAAGAGCACAGGTAAATGCACACAGGTGCCGCTGCTTGCCAAGGCTTGTAGGCACTTTCCCATCCATTTCAAGCAGTTTTAGTCCTATTTCTGAGGTGGACCCAACAAGGTGAGCCAATACTCTGTGTTTCATGCACGTTCCTAATCGTGCCCTCCAAAATCTGTCATACTGATGCAGCCCACACGGTTGTTCAGTAAAAAAGCAGCATTTGCACTCCAAGTTTCCATAACGTGGTAAAGCAGCATCAGCAAAAGAAAAGGAGAAAAAAAAGCTCGTTCACCCAAACTACTGTAACACTCTGACAAACACTGATCTTTCATCGCTGGGAACAGACTAATGAACGGTAGCCAGGACTGCACAAGTACAAAAGATTTCATTCTCTAATTGTCAAAAAGCATTAAACATCAACTATTTATTGTGTGGGAGAGAAAGGGGGAACAGCCTTCAGCGCATCCCTTCACCAGAGGTTGTCCCTAATTGTCATGCATAGATTGCAGCCAGGGGTTACTGAGCGAAATTTGTTTGCATTTATTAATCAAAAGGAGTCAAAGGCACACAAAGATATCATCAAGGCTCCCTTGTGCTCAGGGAGGCTGACAACTAAAATTCTTGATGAAGTGTTTGCAGAATGTTTGCAATCTGTTCACAGCCTTTTTACTTTGCAGGTGCAAACCTTTCTATCTGTTACATCAAAGAAACAATTGAAAATTAAACATAGTAAACATCGCTGTACAGGTTTTAATCTCCCATTTCTACAGGACAAAGGGAGTGGTATAATTAATTTCAAAGCAATGTTTGAGTTCTTTCAATATTCATTTGTGCACATTAGCATGTCATTAGCTATGTTTTAAGCACTGATCCTTATTTCCTTCTCCCACACACCTTTCTTTTAGCCCTTTTGTTTAAAAGAAATAAATAAACGGGAAAGTTGTACTTCCTGGGAGATGTCTTTCATGCTAAAGCATCCATGCATAGATAATTATCTCGCTCAATGAAATAGATTGGGGGAATAATGTATGGCTTTTGAGGTAAAGCCATGCAGCAGAAAATAGATGAAGAGAGATAATTCTTTTCAGTGATGTTAAGAACTTACAGGGGCAAAGACACTCTCACTGAGTTTTGCTATCATGCCTCGTGAATAATGCATTTTATTATATCCATTGTGGTTATCTTTTAATATGTTAATAACACTTCTAACGCTCTTCCCCCCTTGTTCTTTTATGTAGTTTTGAAACCCGCTCTTTTATTAAGATGTAACAAATGGAGATACAATCAATAGATACTTATTTTGTTGGTGACTAACTAGTAAAAAGATTTTTCTTGTAAGTTTAATTTTAAACACAGTTCTGTTTGAACAATGTCTACAGGGTAATTTCAGCCATCTATCCGCAGCATTTCCTGTAGCATTTCCGAGCTAACTCCTAATAACATCCTCCCCCTTAGGTATATTAATTTTATACATCCTGAACAGGAGATTGAACAGTTCTCCAGCAGCCACGCAAGGTCAGCGGCACTAACAAAAATAGAGCCTTTCTTTGTGCTTTTACCGGGTCACGCTGCCGTTTATATTAGCCTGTGTGGGCCTGAGCTGCGTGTGTATTTGCTGGAGTTTAATACACAATTGTTTTCAAGAACCATTCAGCTCAATTTGTATTGAAAATATTACTTGGGAAACAATGAGCCTTTCAGACGTTTTGGCTGTCTTTCAGCTAAAGCATATAATTCCAGTGTTTGCAGCGAGGTATGAAATGTGCCATAACTGCGCGTTGGTTGGAAGGGACGGGCAGCCAGGGGATGCTGCCCTTGCACCGCACAGCTCCGTCCCCACGGGTGACACAGCAGCCATTCCTGGGATGAACCCATTCATTCACCCAGGACTGAAGGTGGGAATGGTGCTGGGTGAGAGCCCTTCATGTGGGTATATCTCACAGAATGTACAAATGGGACCGATATCCTGCTTTTCACCTGCTTTGGGCATGTACCTCCTTCCCACTGATTCTGGATTTACGGAGAGATGGGAACAATCATAATGGAGCAGTAAGGATGATGCGTTGGTTCTCAGGTTGGAAAAATTTCTTTGCAAAAAGAGTGGTAATGCATTGCAACAGGCTGTCCAGAGAGGTGGTGGAGTCACCATCCCTGGAGGTGACCAAAATGGTGGAGATGTGGCATTTGGGGACATGGCTCAGTGGGCATGGTGGGGATGGGTTGGGGTTGATGGTTCGACTTGGTGATCTCAAAGGTGTATTCCAACCCGAATGATTCTATGATGCTATGATTCTTTCTTGGCAAATCAGATCCTCACATTTACACGACGACAAGGCACATGCAGCTTTGGAGTGCTTTCAGCAGCAGATCTCTCAGTGACAGCCCTCAGAACAGCACAGCGCAGCACTGACTCCTTGGCCATCCATAGCACACAGCAGGTGACAGCACAGACAGGGGCACTGAGCTGTTGTGCATTGGCAAATTTCCCCAAGGCAGTCAAAGAAAGAGGTGGGTATTTCCTAATTACTTAATTACCTGAACACCTTCACTCTCATCTCAGGCTTTTCAGTAAGAACAGAAAAATGCTAATTAAGCACAGATGGAGCAAGAGGAGGTATTCAATTGTTATAGGAACCATAAGAATATTGAGTCTCCAAGTCTTCCTGCGCTGTTCACAGGAAGGAGGGGGGAAATAAGTGTTTAACAAGACAAAAATATCTTACTGAGGATCTCAGTTTTGTTAAATAAAGGATCCCCATCATTCATTACTGACACACGGAGGATAATTAAATGAGTGAATGGTGTCCTAACAGTCATCTCTCAGTGTCACAAACAACAGCAAGAATTTTACTTCAAAGATACCTATTCATAAGTCTGATGAACAGCATCTGCTGAATACCAGGGACATATCCATACACAGGTGGATCTGAACTCGTTTATAGTGAATTCCTCAGCTTTTCTTTCTGCTTCTACCTCTGAGTTTGCTCACCTCCAGGAGTGCACAAAATCAACGGCAATAGACTATGCAAGAAGAGTTCTGCCCTGTTCTGGAGTGACCAGGGTCACTCCAGCTGCTCAGAGCACAACAGGAACACATGGATGTGTTTTCCCTTAGAAATCCAGTAGAACTGAGTACCAACAGAGCAGCATCTGCCCCAGTCCCTTTTCTCTCCAGCAGCTGCATTCTCACAGGTGACCCTCGCTGAGCTACCAGGCAGCAGCTCGCTGTCATTGACAACATGAGAATGGCCACCCAAGGGACTTCTTCCCCATGTAACTAGGGCCTCCCAGAGCCACCACCTCTGTGGTGGCCGCCCTGCAGTCCCACGAGGCAAGGGCTTGCAAAGCTCCCATCAGGGAGCACGCAGAAGTTTGCATGTCTGTGTGTATATAAAGATACACGAATACAAACACTTGTATATACACATTTTCTAAAAGAACTGACTTTTTCCACTGGTGATCAGCACACATTTCACAGGCGTATTTGTTTCTCCTGATGTTATAGAACTGAATTAAAAAAACTCAAATTTCTTACACTCAATTCATTTTCATACAGAGCAGAAGCAAATGAAATTGGCTTTTTTTTTTTTTTTACACTCAGTGGGGCGTTGCTGTGATGAAATAAAATACAACAATTTTTAGAGAAACACTTAGTTCTTTCAAAACAAAAGGACTGCTTCAGGTCAGAGATTTAATCGTGTGCAAGCGTACTCAAAGCCAAACTAAGCAGTATTTCACACAGCCGTGCTGTCCTACAGCTCAAGCTCTGAATTTGTGATAAGAATCTCTCACTTCAATCTACAACAACAGGAAAAATAAAGCCAGATCCCTTCCTCTGGGACAAACCCCTGAGCACGGCTCCTTTTGAGAGCTCCCCAGGCAATCCTGTCCCACTTCACCAGCCCCCAGCAGAACAGGGCCCACCCCCGGCTGTGCCCATGGACCATTTCCATTCCCACTGCTCTGCCCAGCCCCTTGCTGCATTCCCATGCTGGGACCTTCCCTGCATCAGCCCTCAGACATGACTCCATCGTGCACCAAGCTGAGACACTGCAGAAAATGGCAGCTGGGGCTGTGCTGTCCTGGACTGGGGCAGTTTTATTCCCAGTTCTGGTATTTTGTTTACCTACAAAGCTGTGTGCAACGTTGCACTTGCCTGTGCCTTGGTGTCCTTTCCCACCTGTGTCTGTTTTGATAACACCATCCTGGCACAATGCATGCCTAGCACTTTGATTACTCACCTGAAGAATAATAAAATATTTTCTTATCAAAGCTTTAAAAAATGCTTTACTTTCACACAGTTATTTAAGATTGAAAAGTTGGAGGGTAAGTAATTATTTCCAAAAAGAACAGAGCGAAATCTCTTGCTACACAGGCGCAAGAGAAACACAAACTGCTCCAGAAAGAAAACATCATTGAGACTGTGCTTATGGGAGCCACAGGTTTGTGACTGAAATTAAAATATCACAAAGACATTTGATAATAAATAAATTCAGAGACACTGCACAGCAATTAAACCCTATCTACTGAGAGGTGAATCTATGGAAGTGCAGTAAGATGCTACAAAAGTTTAGAAGATAGGAAATAAATCCAATTAACGTAAGCAGTAGAAACAACCCAGCCTGAATGCAAAACATTCCCACTTGCGAGTTCCTCTGTCCCAGCAGCACTCCCAGAGCACACAAATTCTGGGAAATAAACTCCTTGGGTGTTGTGGCACGTCCACAACAGTGGGAAGGGAAATAATGGAGAGCTTGAAGCACATTTGCTTCTCATAGAACCACAGAATGGTTTAGGTTGGAAGGAACCTTAAAGCCAACCCAGTTCCACCCCATGGGCAGAGACACCTCCCACCAGCCCAGGCTGCCCAGGGCCCCATCCAGCCTGGCCCTGGGCACCTCCAGGGATGGGGCAGCCTATGCCAGGGTCTCATCTTCCTCTGAGTAAAGAATTTCCTCCTTTCATCTAGCCTAAATCTCCTCTCTGTCAGTTTAAAACCATCTGCCCTTGTCCTATCACTACACTCCCTGACAAGGAGTCCCTCCCCAGCATTCCCATAGGCCCCTTTAGGTACTGGAAGGCCCCAGTGAGGCCTCCCCTCTCTTCTCACATTAATTTAAAGCAGGTACAAATTCTCTAAAGGCACTAGGGTGTAAAACTATTATTAATGGGTAAAGAGTTTGGCCACTGGCTTTGTACCAGCAAGATACAGATCACAGACAAGCTCCTTCCTGAACCAGAGGCTTAAACCACGCGGGCTGAGGAACCAGCCTAGAGGGAGCTGGGGAATGAGCTGAAACCAGCAAAAATTTGGAAATGAAACCTGTCGCTTAGATGGGAGCGCAACAAGAACAGTTTGCAGTTTATTTCTGGAAGTCAATAACTATTCTTAACTGTAGTTTTTAAGTCCTTATTATTGCAAGATACAGTTACCTGTAAGTGGGGGAACAAGGAAGGGCCCCCCACAAAATAAAGCAGCAATGCTGTCAACATCACAGCAGTGTTAATCACAGGATCTAATTTAATGTGTTGTCCAAATGTCAACAAGTCTTTTTGAAAGGTACCGATTGTATTGATTTTAAGACACAGCGTAGCTCTTGGGACAAAGACAGAGGAAAGCTCTGCACAGACACTGTGCAGCGAACGAGTAAATGTAATTATGACCACCATGTGTTTGTAGCACACTTTGGCTGTGCTTGAGCTCCAAAGGAAGCCAGGAGGCTTGCCACTGATTTCCACAGAAACAGGTTAGAGCTGGTCAAAGGTACAGTTAGAGAAATATTGACTGTTCTGCCTGTTAGGGAAAGGAAGGTGCAGGCCTGGAGCACCCCGAGATGCCTGCAGGGAAACCTGGAAAGACATGGGGCTGTGCCTCACAGCACTGGGCCTGGCTGCTGAGGCTCCTGACAGCTCTGGGAGCTGCCCAGGGTCAGTTGCTCAACGTGGGTCTGAACCCTCACTGCAAAAATTTTATTTTTTCCACTATGGGACACTAACTTCTCCAGACAAGGACTTTCTCTTACTACTCAATTGCATGATGTTTCACGCTGAGACTTCAGCCTCATTTGTGTGCCCAGGGATTACTGCTAACAAGAGCTTAAAAACTAAGAAATCCATCTTCCCTTAAAGTTTGACTTAAACAGCTCCTCTTAAAAATCATGCAAAAGCCATCCCTGCCTCTAAATGGATAGGTTAAGATAGAGGGTGTTTCCTATTTTTCTACAGAAGGTGAAGTGAATCCAAAGAAGGGAATTATTTCGTAAGGTTCATATGTGGAGGCACACAGTAAAAACATGGAAGTCTGTTTCTGCAGATTGCTCTAGCTGAGTTCAAGCACCTCACCCTGAGTGCAGTGTTAGACATGTATTAGGAATACAATGTAATAACATCAGATAAAACAGCATTGGGAATGACTGTTCTTGGCCTTACTAGGAAGGCTAACAGTAATAGGAATGTAGGTAGAGGACTACAGATTTTCTGAGACATGTTCTCAATCTGTTACTATTTAATAATTGTTATGTATCTGGACAGAGGCAGGCCTTCAGGCTTCTCCTAGGCAAATGCCCTACCATCAGGCCATACAGCCACCCCCACTGTCTCCAAGTATTTTCTACAATGTGGAAATTTCTACTGTTTTCTTCCATTTCTCAAGACAGACTGGCTAAAGAGATGCCCTCCAGAGATTTCCAGAGAGGACGTTTACCTAAGAGTGGTTGGCCCAAACCGAATTTACCTCTCTTTGAAAGCACTACTACCCCTCAGACTCTGTTTTACTCAGGTCCCCAGTTAACTCAAGTTCTGTGGTGTATGTGAATGCCCTGCCAGTGGCCATTTCCAGTTGCTCACGTTGCAGGGGAGCTGCTGCAGCAGCACCTGCAATGCTCCTGAAGGCTGTGCAAGGGGCTGGCCGAGCACCGTGCATCCAGCGGGGAGAGGCAGCCACAGGGTCACAGAGCAGTCAGAGCACAACCTGGCTGGCAGAGACTCAGAATGACTGGGGTGTAATAAGATTATTACAGTGCAAAGTTATTCTGTTGAGATAAGGAAGAATTTTAATGACTTTTGTAGAAGGTATCAAGCAATCGTTAGCCAATCAGCCCGACTTTCCAAGACAGCTGGTTTTGCATATGTTGGATTGCTTTGCTTAAAGCTCCCGGACAGCTCCATGATACTGTGTGACTGAAAGGGGAGATAAATCTCTCAATCTCTATTTTAATTTCAATACAATTGCCTTATTACGGCGTTATGGTAGGAATATGCATGGCACTTCCCAAGGGTTTTGCTTTTCCCAATAGCAAATGTCTCACTCACTGTTTGGGCAGAACACTTCTCCCGCTAAATTGCTCACAATGCAAGCTATTATAGAACAGAGGTACCCTGTGGGTATGATTGAAATTTATATGCAAGGAACAATCAAGAATGCCAAGTGCACTGGATAAACTGTAGGTAGGTGGCAGAAGGCAGATAAGCAGCCTAGGAGGTTTAAGTTACAGGATCTTAAGCCACAGAAAGATTCATTCTATAATTTACATTACAACCGGTTTCATTTGTAGAATGAAAAACGGAAAGCTCGCAAAGATAAGTAGGTGAGGTCCAATCCTGGGAAGAGCTAAGCACTCAGCTCCCACGGCAGTCGGGCTGTTTAGGACGTCTGTGCAGCACCAGGAGCTGGCTTGCAGGTTAGCACAGGGAGCAGGGCTTTCACCAGGCTGCTCCTGTGCTGTCAATCCAGCACATCGGCTTGCTTCAGAAGAACACTACATTTTAAAGGTACAAATTGTCTCACTAAGAAGTTCAGAGTGAATGATTTATTTCAAAAACCACTGATAAAAACAAGTTGTTCCAGGAAACCATCCATTTTCCTTTTGCTGAACAGAGTCAGGCAAAGATTTATGCGTATTCTTATTCATACACACATATCTCTGTCCAAGTCTGACTACAAACTGGACAGCAGCACTGAAAAAGCAATGCACCACAGGCAACTTGAGGCTGCTTCCTGCCTGCTGGCCTCAGCTGTACTTCTCTGTGACCAGAGGCGATACCAATGGGCTCATGGGCAATGCTTGTCCATGAGTCCATGGGCTAGGAACATGGTGGTAGGTCTTAGCTGCATTAAACATGTATTTTATTTTACTGAACTTGATTTTTGGCAATGAACTAATCTTGATATAGCTTAAATATTTTCACAATGACTTGATTTAACCATCCCCAAAGCATCTCTGACTAAAAGAAAGTATCCAAAATTATGTAAACTATTAAAAGAGAAGGAATCTCCCAGGGTCACAACAATTTGGTTTCGAATCAAGTTCTCATTTACATGAGCCAAAGTTTTGAGGAAATGCAGATAAAGATTTGGAGTTGGCTCGTATCCAAAGTGGGAAATTCTCATAAGCAGGATATGAGAAATTTAACACATTCGTAGTAAATAATTATTACTTTAATTGTCATTTGAACGAAACGCTGCAATTTCCTTCAGCTTTCCATTAGCACAACACAAAACACCTGATGGGTATCAAAGCTCCCCGAGCACAAAGCAGTTTTGCTGGGAACTCAACGTTTGGCAGCCAGCGATACTTGGAAGAGCAGCGGAGCCGTGCGGCTGGGATGCTCCCGGGGACACAGCCCAGGAGGAGGCATGAGCAGCGAGCACAGCGCGTAAAGCCACAATGAATGGTAACGACAGGCAATAAAATACCCTGTTAAAAACCCAGTAAAGGATAAAGGCTGCAGAGTGCAGCATTGACTGGCAATGCTGTAGCTGCAAAACATCAGCAGATTAGCGTAGAGCATGGCAAGAAAGTACAACTAACAATTATTCAGTCGTACCAAATGCTTGCAGAGAATCTAGGCCAAGTAAGTAATCAAAATCAAATAGAAACAAGGTAAATATAATCCCACAGTAAAGAGATTGAGAAACAGAACGTGGCCAAGATGCTTTAATACTCCTTTAGCCCACAGTTTTTGAAAATCATTAATAGAGCTATAAAAAGTGAGGAAAGCTGCACGGCGCTGTGCAGACCAACACGGGGGTGTCATCCTACACCAAGCCAGCACCGGTGCTAATATGATTTCTCTCATGTTACACGAGAAGCCCAGCAAGAGCATCATAAAACGCAGTCTGTGCTCTCTCTGCTAGCTCAAGCGTCTCTTAGCAGAATTATTTCTGATGCCTCAGCTATGGGAAGGAACACTACAAGCTAAGCAGCAACAACGTATTTATTTGCCCTTAAGGTGCAATTACATCCTGGGAACCGGCTCTTTTTTAATTCAATGATCTTCCTCTTTTGCATGTTAGGGGTGATATACTGCTAAGACCACAGTCCTTGTGATGATGTGTTTACTCCTTAAAAAGCTCAAGTTCTACGTGTTGGTTATTTGTTTAAACCTCCTGATTTTATCCTGTTTGTGACACTCGTGCAGCTCTAGGAGAGACAGCAGTATCTATTATGGCACATGGAAAATCACCCAATTGTAATTTAAAATTCCAAATACAAAATCCTTGTGCTGAAGATGCTCAAGACAAAAAGGCCACAGAGTGTCTGCCTCTGTTGAATTCACCAAGCTACCAGCTATAGAAAAAAACCACCCCAACCTATTATTTAATTTTTAATTCCAGCAGATTTGAAGCTGAGCCATGGATTATGATTCATGGCAGGAAATCTCCCAGAGGACAGCCAAAGTGTTACACGAGGGGTCCGCAGCACAGCTGGAGCAAATGCCACTGCAGTGGTATGGCAAATCTGGGTTCACAGCAACCATTGGTCACCCCAAATTATAAAGGAATTGCTGAAGCTATGCCTGAAGGAAAGATCATTTGGCATAGAAGCTAGTGAAATGGTGAAAATCATGGGTGGAAATTGAAGTTTACATGCACATGTGTCTGTGGATACAAAAGAGAAGCACCCGATGCAAACAAAGTTATTGAATGAAGATGCTTCCAGAAAGAGAAAAATAAATACCACGAATTGAGGTCATTGTTTGAGATTATTGGCTCAGACGTGTCTCTGTAAATCACATTTTCCAACCACACACAGTTTAGTCAAACACCATGCTTATGGGAGGATCCCTGCCCCAGGGAGTGGGGAGCCCTGAGCCCCAAGGTTGGACATGAAGGCTTCCAAGGAGTGCAGGTGAATCAATGGAAATGGAAAGAGGAAGGGTTTGTCCTCCTGGATAACGTTCTCTGTGTACCACACAGATCCTCTGGAGAGAAAAATCCATGAAGACAACAAATATCTTAAAAAAGGAAAAGTACTGATTGCTGGGGCAGTGCAGAGCCCAACAAACACAGGCTCAGCAAACAGCCCATGTGCTCCTCAATGCCACTCCCAGGAGTGATTCAGCAAATCCCACATCTGTCCCCAGGCTTTGAGTAATGAGCATGGCCCTCAGAATGAAGGGTTTCACAGCAAACTGAGGAGCAGCAGCACACAGAGGAAGAGACCCAGGCTGTCAGCTCAGGGTGGCACGGGGGAACGCGTCCCGTCCCCACGCTCTGCTGCTTTACCTTAAAGTGCTGTATTTTAGCCATGGAAGAAATGTGCAGCGGCTTTCATGCTCCTGCTGCGCAACTGTGGGCAACTGCAGTCTGTTAAATGGCAGTCACTGCTAGCAAGAAATGTTATTTCTGCATGGAAGCTTTCTGGCACAGTACCGAGCACTAGTGGGGGAATAACAGAATCAAAGAAAGAACGAAGCCTCTCAAGTCAGGCATCTTCCTACTCTTACGTCTCGCAATCTGGACACAGAACTGTGTCTAGAAATGAAATATGGGATGGAAATCAGCTGCAGAATGGAGTTTTAAGTGATATGAACCCTGGACACAAGTTAAAAACTTGTAATGGGGATGGTTTTGCACGTATACGGAGCGACAGCCATGGTTATGAACACATTTACACAATTTCCAAGAAAACAAAGAACTTGGGAACTGAAAAAAAGAGCCTGCTCCTTTTTACCATTCAAGGTCTATGAATGAAGTTGGGAATTTGCACTCTACCTTATTCATTAAAATAGAAACTGCCATCACTTTAATGAGCAGCCTGAGGGTGGACAAAGTGCCTTGAATAGCTACGTACCAGAGAGAACTTGGCATCCTCACTGAAACATAATGTGGGATTGCAATTGTGGGATTTTTCCAGTGAATGTGAAGTGATCAAAGATAACACTGCCCCAAAAAGAATTAAAACAGTGCAACATTGCATCAAGTTACAGCCAATGTCAATCATTACACGCCTGAGCGCACAGGATCTTTTAAATAATGTTATAGACATGCTGTGGCATTCAAAATATTCACTGAATTTCAAATTAAAATGCAAAAGCATGTTCCCCACTCATCTGACCAGAATAGTGAACTCCAGGCACATCTTTCCAAATATTGCTCTAATGCCACATCATTTACTGTGGCAGCTGCAGGACAGGCTAATTTTATGCAGAGCTGGATGACGGGAGGACAGATACATTAAACGGATTCCAAAAAGTTACCTTAAGGTTTGGTATGGAGAGATGAGAAACTAGCAAAGACAGAGTTACAAAAACGCTGGGGAGGACAGGACTAATTGCAGCCCGATCACCTTTCCTACTGCAAAAGAAAAAACCCTGCACACAATGCGGAACTTGAACTCATCGCTGTGTAGATGAGGGCTTCTGGCACATAATGCCATGTCGAGCTACTTACAGGGAGAAGTGTTCCTTTATTTACATGCTAAAGGGAACCAGCTCCCAGCTTTGGCCTGCTGGTAAGCAGCTGTGGTATGGAAGGAAATGAAAGGGAACAGTGTGCCATTTGGGAGGAGGAAAGGCTGGGAGGAATGGAGGACGGGCACACATCAAGGGAAATGCTTATCATGAGCCACTGTGGAGCAGGGAAATGCAAAGTTTCTTGCAAACGTAACAGGGAGCCCAAAGTCACTTCTGTTTATAAAGAGGTCAGTGAGGAAATAGAAAAAACCTTACTACAAGCTCAGAAATCGCAATAGAGATATTGGAGCATTTAGCCTCAAAATCTTTATGAAAATAGCATGCAATTGAACCTTGACATGGAAAGAAAAGATTGCCTATAGCTAAGTCTGCGGAAACCAGCCAAGAGCAAGCCAACATACAAAGTGCTAATTCTAATCATGCAAAGGATTGAGCAAGCAGAGAAAAGATGTGTGTCACTCACCATCCTGTTAAATTTCACAAAATTGATCCAATTTTGCTCTAATTGCCAATGCCACAAGCCCTCGGATTTGCAAAAAGAACAGATTAGCCCAGGACCTGGCTCAGAAGCTGACAAAAATTACTGAAATCTCACGCCAAGCCCTAGGGGCCCACAGCCTTGCTCAGGGTCCCCCCGTCAGACCCCACTACTTCTCCCCATCTAACTGAGGACGGTGTGCCTGTGAGGTGCCTGTGCTCTTGAAACGCCCGTACTGCTTTCAAATCTGTGAGTAACACGCAGCCTAATTTTCCTAAATGAATTGCAATTACAGTAATTCATGCCTATAGCTCAAGCCCCGTTGTGGGAGGTTTTCGCCGTACGAGGCATTGTATCATCTGCTCAGTAGGTCTGCGGTTTGAGAACTGATCTCATGGATTTCTTATGTATCAGCTGTTATGTGATGGCCCTGTGTAGGGGAATGGTCTTTAATTACCTAATTTCATCATTTATTTTGCTATGTATACAATTACATCTGGTTGCGTACGTTGAGTGCTCAACGTCTAGAATTTGCCTGAATTTGCTCTTTCATTGTTTATATGGCAAGGTTTATTTAATAATACTTGCTGAAGTGAAAAGAATACCACAGAGTTACATGATTAAATTCAAGGCAAATGCTTAATTTAATGTTCTTATAAATAAGAAATAGAGGAAGAGGAACAAAAGGGCTTTCAATGAGCAAGCTGCAGAATTGCTTATTTGAAGCATGGTCTAATGAGCTGAGCACAGACGGGGAACCAGAAACCTTCAAGATCTATTCCAGACCAGACATTGCTCAAGCAGGCTACCAAATTCATCCAAGGTTGTCCAGTTCTCTGCCTGACAATACTTAAAAGATAGAACTTCACTTTGTGTTTTGATCACTGAAATTCGTGTCACATTTCACATCGGTGTCATTTTCAGCCTCAGAAGAGCAGAAAATGGAAGGTGTTGGATCTTCAGCTGCAACACTGACGCAGGCACAGCCTTTGTGTCAATTCTCCTGCTCTGGGACTCTCCTTTTCATAGTCACAAAGGAAAACCAAGCCTTGTGCCTATGCTAACCCTCCTGCTAAGGGACCAAAAAGCATACTTGATGGTCAAGTCATCAAAGCAACGATAACACCAGACAAAATAAAACCCCAAAATCAAAGGAAACAAACATTCCGCTATACATACAAAAAAAAAAATAAAATAAAATTCAGCTTCTAAGACCCACAGAACTGAAGACAGCCAGCTGTGCACAGGGGTTTCCAAATGAGGCTCCCTGATCTCTGCTTGGGGGCAGAGGAGACTGTTGCAGATGTAGCTGGAGGGTCATGGGAAAGCTTTCTGAACCCTAAAGCTCTCCCATTTACTGTACCTTTGAGAGAGTAAACACAGACCATACACATAAGTTATTTTAAATTTTCTGTATCTTCAAAAGAAAATTGAATTCTACAAACAAAGCAACATGAGTTCTTATTTTTGTTCCCCATAAACAACAGGTTTTATATTTAAGTGCTTAAGTATGACTTTACTACACCTCAGGTCACAATTTAATCTCTCTTGAACCTCAATTTAATGCCCAATTTAGTCCCAATATGACAGCTAACAATTAGGAGAATGCCTGTGGAGCCACTTACTGTTTCATTGTATTGGCCACATACAGACGTTGGATACAGTACTGTTTTCCTATAGATCATCAAAGTTCAGAGCAAGAGATTGCACTGCTCACAGCAACAACTACTGTTCTCAGCACCTTTCAGGATTAGGATTTTAATGAGCCATAACTTGCAGTACATGCCTGTATGCATTGCAAAACCCCTAGAGTTTTAATTACTTAATTAGTAAAATGCTTTCCAGTGGACATTTGTGAAGTGTGCATTACTTTGGGTAGGACATGCTCCTTTCTATTATTAAATCTCCATCCAAGAAGTCTGTAAGAAAACCTCTACACACACCGACCCTCTGCAAAGCTGGTCCTCCATCCACCCCCAGCAGCGAGATGCTCCAAGGCTGCCACCAACCAGGGCCAGAGGTGTCACTGCCTGTGCATCCCATGAGTGCCCAGCAGGACACAGATGCTGCCATCTGGGCTCCGACCCCAACTCCAGCAGTTTTTGTTCCACTTCTTCCTCCTGCCCAGGGCAAACCCACTGCTTCCTACACTACAAATGAGGAAAAGCATCTCACAGGTGTCATGGAGCATAGGGGTGGGAAAGCTGTGTATAAAAGCAAGCACAGGCTCTGCTCTGTGTTAGCCACATCTGCAAATTTCCACCAATTTAAGAGTTTGAGATGTAAAGTCGTGCATACTCCTTATGCAACCCAACTGCAGCAGGATTATTCCTAACATGCTAGTTTCCCTAGACCTTATTTGTTACGTGCCAGCACTTCTCGGTACAAACCTTAAAACTAAAATAAAATTACATAGCATTTTAAAAATCACACCCTGAGTGATTTTATATAGCAAACTATTTATTTTAAAACAAGCTTAAATATTGCACCTCACTGAAATATTTTCTCCTAGCAGAGAGCACTCAGATGGAAAATTTCATACATTTCAACTGATTTTTTGCCTGAACGGTTTTCACATATTTTTCTAAAACCTAGTTGTGTCAAATGATTTATTCTCTAACAATACGGTGCAAGTAGCTAGGAAGATGCAAGCGCTGAAATGGTTGACGGCAGTTGGCCAATTAAGTGCTCTACAGTACTCCGATTTTTTTTTGTGCTTGCACATACTAATCCTTTTTTTAATGTACTGAAGTTCTATCCAGCAGAAAGAATGAGCTAACTGCAAGGCATGCCACATGAGGAGTTTGAAAATGTACAGCTACACGCTCGTATCCAGGGGAGGTGTAGCCAAGTGTGAAGTATAAAACACATCGAAGGAGAAGCAAGCGCTGAGGGCAAGGCAGGAAGCCTGGCCAGAGCTGCAGGGCCCCGCGAGCAGGAGGGCAGCGGGCAGGGTTGTGGCAAGGCTCCTGCTGACCATGCTGCAGCAGCTAACAAGGGGTGCCCGTGGGGAGCCTCCCCACCTGCCTGCAGCACATTGCAGGGGAGGCAATGGTGTTGCTGAATGGCTCCATGCAGAGCTAAGCCTGCTCCATCTCCCATCTCTGGGTGTGCCTCAGGTCCTTCTGGTGGGGCTGCTCCACCACAGGCTGCTGGTGGGATGAGCACATGGAGCATCTGTCCAAGCACAATTTCTTGGTCACAAGAAAAAAAAAAAAAAAGACAGTGTGGAATGTCCTGAAATACTCTTATCTGTAGAAGAGGGGTCTCTTATGATAAAGAAGTGGTAACAAAGGTGATGCTTTCAAACGTTGTACAGAAGTAGTAAGAAGTAACACACATATGATACAAGAGTAGCGACAGCAGACTTGGGTAAGTGCTACATGTGCTAAAAACAAAAAAGAAATCTGGTTTTGCGCATAGTTTTTTTCAAAATGGTAAACTTTTTTTTTTTTTTAAATGAAATTGCATGCAAGCTTTTCAGAATCATAGAATGGCTTAGGTTGGAAGAGACCTCCAGGGTCATCCAGTTCCAACTTTCCAAGCTTTCCATTGAATCATACTGTGCTTCTTCTGCAACCATTCCTTCAGCCTCACTGCTTAGGCAAGCAACCCCAAACCAGTAGGTAGGCTGCTGAGAAGCCAAACTAAAAGCTAGAATTACAATTATAAAAACCCACAGTCGAATCTTAGAACCTTCCCACCTGCTCTCCTACTTGGGCTGCTCATTAAGGAAGAGACACAACCCCGTGCCAAGCACAGTGAAGGCAGCTGAGTCTCCAAAGACCAGCAAGGAAGACAAAATGCTGCGAAGAATGCTGAAGTGATTTACAGCCCAGAGCAAATTTATTTATTGCAGATTACTTTATCTAATTCCTCTCCTGGTGAAGTTATCACTGCCTTCTCCACTGGATGCCAATGACAGAAGTATTACCTCTTGTGCTACGTATCAAAACATTCCCGTAATTTCTCTCACAAATCTATACAAGTCACAACAGGTTGCTGTGATTTTTCCCAGATAAAAACCCACAAGAAAACTGTTTTCTTGTTAGCCTGCTGGAGTAAAAACAAGTGACAGCCAGAATGAACAGACACTCCTGGCAATTTCAATGAGCGGCTCTTAATTACAAGTCACAAGAGTCGGGGTCACCTCCTCCGAGGCCAGTACATTTCAATGCCTCCCTCGGGGTCACACCATCTCAAGAAAATGCATTTCCTTATTTATGGCTTTAAAAAAGAAGAAAAGAATCAGCAGACAGCACCCCCAGATTTTTTCAGGTATAATTTGTTCCAAGTTGTAATTGCAGCTTTGACTCACTATAGCTGTTTATATAGAGATATAGCCTGAATTCTAGCTAATATGCATTAAAATGAAGAGATATTTGTTAGCATTTAAGGACTCAGCCTTGAGGAGCTATGCAGCAAATATCACCTTGTCACTGTTGCTGAGGGGAGCGCAAATGCTCCTGAATGATTTTCTGGTACTGGGATGTCCTGAGCCGAGCCCCCTGGGCCAAGCTGTGAGGGCAGGAGCTGCATGGCCACCTCCCATCTCCACCCAGAGCCATCAGAGAAAGGAGAGAGAGCTGGAAGAGATTTACAACGTGATGCTTCCTTCAGGCTGCCCATGCTGGAGAACTGCAGTTGTCAGTTCCCACCTGATTCACAGACATATTATCACCATCATTACTTGAATGAGAACTGGTCCACTAGATCAAGGCAGGGTTCTCTTCTTCCAGGTACGGGCTTATTAAGATTACAGCTTCATCTAAGTGGCATGATATATGCCACTGAACAAAGAAGTTAGAAATAAAGGTTTTGCATATTGAGCATACTAAAAACATATTCAGTTAGTGCAATAGTACAGCCCCCCTGCTTTTGGAACATCATTCAGCCAAAATTACATATATGGAAAAAATGGAGTTGCTAAAGATGATTTATTAATTGCATGTAACATGCCTGAAGGCAGGCTGGGAATGGAATTGAAATGGATGGACAGAGGAGGATGCAGCTGATGATGGCAGCGTGCAGCATGTCGTCTCCTCAGCCACAGACGCTCATCACATGAAGCTATTTCCACAGATATTTACACAACAGTGCAAACTGTCCTACAGGCTCTCTTAAGCATTACAGAACTGAAACACCGGTATGATAAAACTTTTATGCTTACCAGAGGCTTTGTAGAAAGTTCTTTCATAACAAATTTTGACAACTAAAGGCTCAGTTCCTAAATCTCATAACACAGATGCTCAAGCCCTTTGATTGGGAGCCTTGCTCTTTGCTTAAGCTGTCCAACATCAGGGCTGGATCTGCCCCTTCCCATATTAAAAATGATGAATGAGCTACAGTAAGTAAGGACAACTCCACAAGAGATCCGTCTTTGGTTATCTGAAAATAAACGTCTTATTTTTCTGTGAGGGGAGGGTTATTTTTGATTTTTTTTTCTAAAGGA
This sequence comes from Penelope pileata, assembly GCA_013396635.1. NCBI lineage: Eukaryota > Metazoa > Chordata > Aves > Galliformes > Cracidae > Penelope > Penelope pileata. Next base: position 1,484,861 of record WBMW01004557.1, on the reverse strand, counting down.
TTTACAGCTTTCTACCACAGAACTATCTCACCCATGATGTAGGAGTGCTGGGGAGGAGCGCTCTGAAGTGGCCTGGGTTATCCATTCAGTGGCCACGCTGACATTCCTTGCACTTTCCCCCTGCAGTGGCCATTGCCAAGGACAGGGTGCAGGGGTGGAGGGGCTCTGGCACACCAAGGCAGCTCTTGCATTTGTGCAGAGCCAAGAAGAAACTCTGACACACAGCGAGAGGCCAGAGCAAAAGGCCACATGCATACATCAATTTCATTTTTAATTCATAAATAGCAGGAAATCCCAACCTCATTACCAAACGCACAGGCAGCCCTGGAAGTCCTACCTTACAGCTCCTCTTGTCCTCAGCAGGGTGTGCAACAACCCCAGCCATCACCACCCCGTCACAGCCCCCACCTCAAACCAACCAACCAGTTTTTCTTCCAACAAGGCAAGACTAAAGAGGAGTTTCATATTCGTAATTAAACCTGAAAGGAAATTCACGCTCTTTGATCCTTCCAGGTATACAAGCTGGACTGCTTGCCTGTAATAAATCCACTTCGGTGAGGCAGAGGTGGACCAAAGGCTACAGATGCTATCGGACAAAGAGCTGGGCTCGGCTACTGCTGCAGATGGCCAAAGCAGAATCCTCTTTTTACACTATCAATTAAGCAATGTTGCCAAACCCACATCAGCTTCTCAGTCAAACATTTCATTTCTCAGCAGTCTGTGCAAAGTTTGAAAGCTACAGTATGTTCTGCCAGCATCCTCCAGCAAGCTGCTTTGCATTGTTTTGCTTAAATGGCTACAAAAGTGCTGTCAGAGAGACACTGTCAAATGCAGCTTTTGTGTGCACTTCTTTTTACTTTTTAAAAATTAAAAAAAAGGAACAAAAACTCTTGGAGTTGAAAGAACTGATTTCTACTTGTTTTATCAGTCCTTTTCACAGTCTTTTGGCAGACACTGTATTTTCCTCCCTGCTATTGAAAGTGCAAGCATATTCAATATTGAATAGACCTTTTTGATAGTTTTGAACCTGTTCCATAAGATTCCAAATGCACTGATTGATGGAGACTTGCAAAGATCCTACAATATAAAAAAGTCTGTCCTGCCCTGAGAATTGTTCTGCATCAGGATAGCTTAAAGCTTCTGCTCCTTCACCTCTGTAACTTGTGTGTACGATTCACAGAGTCAGAACAAGCACTTTCACACATGGTTTGTCTAGGTTACTCACAGAGATGGAGACAACAATGAACAGTCACTAATGGTCAAGGAAGTCTAATTGTGTGCAATATTATACAGGTTCTGCTTTTCAAAACCAAAATGGGGGCTAAACGTTGGTCTTTGAAAAGTCAAGTTCCATTGACTCTCATAGAATCAATAGAATGGCTTGGGTTGGAAGGGACCTCAGATCAGCTGGTCCCAATAGACTTTAAATTAATCCAACACTGAGCACACACTTGAATGTACACACTGTTTCAGTTCAGTGGGTG
>WBMW01004557.1:1432831-1483345 GCA_013396635.1 Penelope pileata | reverse complement strand
TTTTTTTTTTTTTTTGAGTTTCCCAGCAGCCTGGGGATATTTTCTTTCACGAGTACTCCCTCCACTCCCCTTAAAGGCGTTTCTCTGAAAAATAATACTATAGCAAGGATACTGCTCATGGTTTAAAGCTGCTCCTGTTCTCATACTTCAGGGGATAATTCTAGCCTGATCTTCACTTCAGAAAAGCAGAAGTGAATCTGTGTAAATTAATAAATGACAGTGGTGATGATTACAGTAATGTGTTGGAAGTGTAAAACACGGAGGTTGCATTTTCCGTACGTGGCCAGCGTAAGAGAAAGCAAGCAGTGGTTCTCAACGAGCTGACCTGAGATCCACTGGAGTTTGCCGACTCCTAATTCCTGTATAAAGCTGCTACAAAGTTCATGGTCACCCAGCTTCAGCTCAATACACAAGAGCCTACACGTTCTAGTGGAAAATTTTTAGGTAGCTCACAAACAAAAGAATGAAAACTGCTGAATACTAATGCACATACAAACAGAACATTAGATCTCTCACATATGTCCTCCCAGAAAAAAATCCCATAGAAACCACCAGGAATTAAATCTATAGAAATGTAATACAGCTCTATGGAATTTCCTCTAAAGGCCCATAGAATTCAGTACAGCAGGGAGCCCTTTTCATAGCAGTTTTTTTTCAGACAGCTTGTAGAAGGATATAATTCCAATGAATTTTTTTTTTTTTTTTTTTTTTTTTTAAAGTCATAGAATGACAATCTTTCATTACGTTATTTTCCATAGGAGCATTGATGGCAATAGCTATTAACATTATTTTATAAAACTAGAGAGGTATATTGATCCATGGATCTATCCTGCACTTCTGACATAGACAATTTACGTCAGTATTCGTTGTCAGGAAGAGATTTTTCTTTTTTAAAAGCATCTGTAGTCCCATGAATAATTACTCTAATTAAAATAAGAGATCTCCTTTATATGCCCCTTTTTGGCAGGAACTTTGCCTTCATGCTATCTGGCAGGTTTACTGTCGCTGCTGTATAAACATAGCAACACTGACTGGTCATTTGATATTTTCCATCGACGTTTTGTGATTTAAGATACAACCTCCCTTGGGGATTCCCACCTCCTGGAATTTGTCTGAGCATCTCCAGGCCACACCAGAAGGAACACTGAGTGGCAGGAAAGGTGAGGGCAGTCTGCAGGAGCATTCTCTGAGAGGCATGGCACCTAGCACGCGCAACGAGCAGCTCCAAACACCAGGCACTGGTGACAATATTTTCCAAAGAGGATAGCCCTAGGATCAAAAGACACTGATTTGTTAAAAGGTTGCTTTGAAAGAGAGAAAGGAGGTACAGGCTCACAAAGGGCTTTGCTGATAGAGTCACCTGGTGGAGCTGCTGGAGGATGGCAGTGATGCCTTCAGTCCCCTGGACTTGCTCCTGCACTCAAGGCTCCTGTGTGCAGTCAGGTTTCCAGGTGCAGGTTCAGCAGCAGTAAGAATACCCAAGAAGAGAGTCAGTAAAAGAGCTTTTCTGCCAGGAATTTAGGTTCAAAATGATTTTCCCATGTAAAGGAACTCAAAGAGACAAGGGTCCACCACAAGCAGCCTGCCACTTGGCTCCCAAGAAAGCAGCATAGGAGGCCCTAAGGGCCTGGGGACAAGCACAAGGTAACGTCTGCTGGTTACAAAGAACATCCACTGGATGGAAGATGGAGACCCATTTGTGCAGAGAAGCTACTCCTGTCCCTGCCTTCTCCCCTGTCAGAAGAGAAACACCATGGAAAAATTCTAATAAAAAATATGTCTTTCAGCATGGAGTTTTGTGAACTCAAAAAATACTACAGAATATTGTAAATCTGTTTGGTTTAGACTATCTTCTGTAGGTCCATGCACATTTATTCCTGCCATAATCCCTAGGGCTTTCCAATAGCCAGGCAGCAGTCGGTCTTTTAAGGATCCACCAGACAAAAGCGAAGGGGAAACGAAAAGGTTCCTCTGATGATGTAAATGTATCAGGAAATATTTTTTTATTTTTTTATTTCTCCTCAGGCATCTTTCAGTTTGTCTTCTTCCTCACTTATCTAAATACGGCTTTTGTGTGGGGAAGAAACATTTTAAATTCCATAAAACTGGGGGAGTCAACTACTATGAGCACGTACAAGCCTGATGGTTTATTTTTTGCAAATAAAAATGCCTGTGCTCTGGGTGCTGAATTCCTGCCCCACTGAATCCAGTGGCAAATTTCCCAATGCCTTACTCCCTCGGGAGCAGGATTTGGCCTGGCAGGACTGGACAGTAGCTAAGCCTTCCACCTCCCATCCCTGGAGATCTTCCCAGGGCAGCAGTAATCAAAATAATTCATTTGCAGTTCTAAGCCTTTGATGCATGACTGCTGAGAAGGAAGATTTGTGAAAGCTGTGACAAACTTACACCTCAGCTTTCAGAAAAGAAGAGAAAAAAAATCTGTTACTGGAAAATTTGCCATTTTTTTTCCCTCTAGCCCTTAACGCACAGCAATCCATTTGACCATAAAATTATTACTGCAAGAAAAAGAGTTGGTAAAAGCGGTGTAATTTATGGGAATGAACAAGAAAAAAAGATGAGAAATACAGCAGAAATACTACAAGGAAAATACAAAAACAACATTGCTATATACTGCTATCAAACTTAAATTTAAGTCATAAAGGAAAAATGAGATGTTTGTGTACACAGATTATGCCACCACCAGTTTTTGTTGGAACAGGAAGAATATTGGCAATCAAGATTATCTGATAATTACCTTTCTTAATGCATTAAATTCACTCAGCTTCACCTTCAGGCACTTAACCGAAGAAAATAATGACATACATCCTCATGTTTAATGGTTAAACTCTATTTCCAAGAAATCTATTACATGCGATGTCAACTGGAAACCCACACAATAAAGTATCTTTAAAAAATGTCCTGATAGAAAAGAATGGTGTTTTGAAACATAAATAGCAGTTGTTTGCATCAAAACACTTTAACTTGCAGGCTTTATTAGTACTAATGAAAGTTTGATTGTCTTAGTTAATTACCTCCCCACCCTCCTTTGTCAGGATCAGCTGCAGAACAAACCTTCTCCTGCCAGCATCTCAGGATGCATTAGACCTCATTAAACATCATTTTTAAATGAACATTTCATTTAAAAGAGATTAATTTTTAAAGTATGCTACTGCTTGAAAATGAATCTGTAAAATTATGCAGTTGCTGAAGAATACATTTACCACCTAATTCCCCAGTATTTATACACAGATAACTCCGAGTGATGCTGCTAATGAGGTTTTGATAGTCACAGTCCATTTGATAGCGTACCCGGCTCACAAAGGGACTTGGCCAAGTGGCTGACACCTTTCCCACGGGATGTGCAAGCAGATCAAGGCTAGCCTTGGGCCACTACAGAAATGAACAGTCACACAAGTTCTGCAAAGATTCAGCCTGAATCTGCTTTTAACCCCTTTCTACTCAAGGTAAAGTGTGCAGCATCTCCAAACAGAGTCACTGCAGCACGAAATGAGTGCAGGGAGCAGATGCTCAAACCAGCACGTTAGCTGGCAGAGACCTCCTGCACAGCTCGGTCCTTTTCCAGATCCTATCCACTGCTATTCCCAAATGGATTGGGAAATTTCACCTTAAAACACTCTCCAGGTAGTTGCTGGGGTATTCTGAGTGTCTGAATTAGTCACGTCTTGTTTCTTATACAGCTGATTACCATCACCATTGAGTTAGCATGGGAGAAGATAAATGGACCACTGTTATTTTGTAAAAATAGAATGAAAAAGGTTGGGTTGGCTTTTAAAAAAAAAAAATTAGAAAATTTTCTAAGTGAATATATGATTTATTCCTGGAAGAATAGTCATCGCTACTTTAGAGCAAGTGAGGTTTCTGTTTTTAGCATACAAAAATTCATGTGCTTCAAAAACAAGATAGTTCTTCCCACCTGCATGAGCTGTATCTGATGCAGGATTTCCTCTGTAACATAAAATGGATGCCTCTGAGAACCAGAGGAACAAGAAACTCAATGTCATTCTTCCCAAATGAGTGGGCTGTGGAGCATGGCATATCTCCAGCTGACTCCAGTGAAACATGGAGATTGAAGTCTATCAGTCACATCCATCTGAATACCTGCTTTATAGCACATAATGAAATAGAATTTGTTTCAGGATTTGAGAAAAGAAATTAGAGATTACGACAACAGTTTCCTTTCTCCAATGCTAATATAACTACTGACCGCCGTAGGACTGTTCTCTGTCACGGGCCTTAAATTAAGTCAACGCTTCAGCACAGTTCTGCAGTACGTGCTGAAATTTTGTAACTTTGCTGAAGTTGATGAGATTTGGGCATTATCTTTGGGCACAACAAATAAAGTGTATATAGAATTGGAATTTACTTGTTATCATGTCAGAGTGTTCTTGTTCATCTTTTTGAATGTGGACTGCTTAATTAGAAACATAGGTGCATTTGCTGTGCTATAGTTTGCTTCTCAATTTAAAAAGCCATTTTAAAACTACTGATACAAAGGAAAACAATTACTTGTCTTTTAATTGGTTTTAGTAAGAGTCATTTTAAATTAATACATGTTTTTTGGGACTACATTAATTCAATTTAATTATGTAATATAAATATTTATATGTTAGGCAAGCACTGATGAGCATAGGAAATGAATATGGTAGTGATGGTTAAGAACTGATAATACGAGTTACTTGAGGACCGGACAGCCTCTGTCACTATGCTGATCATGCCAACGACTAATGGTGATTGTAAGTAAGATTTCTCCTTTTCTTACACAATGTTATTTTGGATATTGGTTGCGCAGACCAACAATTAAAATCTCATGACTGAGGACGTAATTCTGCCCTACCAAAATCAAGACTCCGATGTTTTTTCCATTCCTACCACCTACACTGTTACAAGTTACCTGCAAAGCAGAGGTAAGCAGTTCTGACAAGCACGTGTCAGAAACACTTTGTGCTCTACTTGGAGAAAAACAAAACTTGGCCCAAGAGAGACAGTTTATGGGGGATGCTACGCAGCACTCTGGCTGCTGCAATGCCCCAGTAGCTATCCTGGAGCTCTTATGAATTGTGCTGGCAACAAGAAGTCATTTTTATCACATAGTTACTTGCAGTTTATGATCACATATTATCTGCATATGTAGCAGCATTATCTCTCTCTTGTGCAGGATTCACGGCGAGTGCCATTAAGGAAGTCCTTTGGCTCTCCCAGGTAAAATGGCCACATTTAAAGCTTGATTCCATGCACATTAGTTACTTAAGCAGATTCCCTTGAGTTTACTACAGCAGAAAGGCAACCTAGATTTGGCCATTAAATTTAGATTCTTTTTGCTCATCTTATTCACAGCGACAAAAAAGGTATTTGGATTATTTTCCTTTTCAATGGACGAAATAAAATTAGCCGCATAACAAGTGCCCTCGATCAGGAACAGTATAAAGCAATGCATTTGTTTTAAATTCTGGATACACAAAAGAAATAAGATGGTGAATGAGAAAATAAATCTGCCAATGTAAGAAAGTGTCCAATTTTCCATGCATAGTACAGATCACATTCCTAAAATGGCTGGAGAAGTCAAATTATTATTTGAAAGGGAATGTCCTGACAGTCCCTCTGACGTAGCCAGCTCAATCACTGTCTGATGGAGGCTTCAGGTACCTGCATTGAGCGGCACTGAGCAAGGGCAGAGAGGTTTACCTCATGGAACTGCTTCATCCTTTAAGGCAGTTAAGAGAAAAGCTGAAGATCACAGAGAGCAATCCAATCCATTTAATGTATGCATTTCCTTCTTCCCAATGGCTACATCAAAATTTATGCGCCCGCAGACAGTAATCCAATCTGCTGAAGTTTACTATAAGAACAGCCTCACTTGAGACAACCACAGGTCCAACCTGAGCAGTGTCCTCTCTTCTTGGGTCGCCAGACCAGTATTCCCATTCCCCAGCTATTTTCAAATGAAGGATTTTTTTTTTTTGAGGAAGAAGTGGTTTTTATATTTCCTACACCTTCTGTGTGTTTCCTTCTCATGAAAAGATGCCTGTCTGCCTCTCTGAGGCTATAGGGAAGCAATAGGAAACAGCAAGCGCTGCCATCTACCATAGTTCCAGGCCTTCTCAGTCTCTCCATCTCTGGGTATGTTCAAACAGATAAGCAGTAGCGGGCTCTGCTTCTGCATGCTGATCTAGGAATGAAAGAGCACACTTAGAAGTGGGTGACCCTGTGTTGTAGGCATTAAGGGCAATTGAAGAAAATAGAAAATACCTTCCCAAGAAAATAGCCCCTCCAGGAGATAATCAGATTGAAAGCACTCTGCCTTTCTTCCTATGCTTCAGGCAGTCACACATGGCTTGCAAAGTAGCCGGGGGAGCTCAGACAAAATGTCACTGCTGCCCAACGCCTTGCACCAGTTGGGCAGGCAGAAAACCTTGCATTTTGGTCCGCATGTCTTAAGGCACATGCCCATTCTACATTACACCATCAATGACTACAAAATCCTGCAAATACAGAATAAATAATTCAGTCATGGCTGTAGGGTTAAGGGCCCAGAGCGATTTCAAATGACGTAGGGAATTATCGAATGCATTTAGGTGCCCACCAGGTCAGGGAGTCCTGGGAAGCTGACTAGACTGGCTTGGTGCCTGAGACCCTGGACAGAATGGACTCTAGCCAATATTAATAATTACTTTACTAGTGGTTAATTGAGGTTCTTTGTTTAATGTCTACAAATTATAATTTAAGGTCTGAGGCATCTGTCATTTTCTTTCACAGTGAGATTAAAGCACCTGGATGACAGTATTGCTATTTTCAGCTCTTGTTGAAACACACCAGTTTTGAGCTCTCAAGGTTTGTAACATGCTTATTCTATGTAGTTCAAAGTTTTCCTTGTTCTCTTTGTCCTTTTGAAATGATCAGAACCACGAATACACCCTAGGTCACCACCTGTCCCCAGGGGCAACCATTCATCAGTAGCGCAACCCATTTTGTTTACCTTAAAAAGACGACTGAGAACTACACACCACCATTTTTCCACTTTACTTAGGCAATAATAAAAGAGATAAAACCAAGTAAAAATTATGCAAAGTATTTCCACATAAAGCATCTAATGAGATTCTGACTCTACTGCTTTCTAGCACCCTAAGTCAAAACAGGTGAACTACAAAGAACATGAAATAATTGCAATCATTACCACATAAAACCTACTGTATGTTATTTTAGAGTGGTTTGGGGACTAAATTTATCTTTAGCTTACACCCGTGCAATAAAGAACCATTTACACTAACAAAACACAAACCCAGCTCAGGGAATTTTGTTGAGAGAGAGGTGACAGCCAAGACAGAGGTGGCTGCAGCACTGCACTGCTGTAGTGCAGGAGAAGCCCCTCCACCTAAGAAATGTCAGGGATTATTCTGTTCACATTACCTGCAGTATAGCTTGATGGGGGGGGTAAAACCACCTGGGCCCTGCTCCACTGAATTTTAATGACCATATATCAAGATAAGAGAACTTTAATTACTTAGACCTGTGTGACGTTTTATGGGATCTACTGTAAGCCTCATGTTCAATCTATTTGCTCTTAAAATCAGCTACTTAAATTTTTAAAAATACCCTCATCAGCTCAGCGGTACTCTTTTATCCTTTATTTATGCTTTGTTTAAAATCACCGGAGTTGATAACGCTGAGTACAGTTGGTTTGCACCTTTCAGGAGATGTGTGCACATTAAACATATTGGCAATATTTATTTATGCTGCCATCTGTCCTGCTGCCCCCACATTTTCCACAGTTCAGCCTAGAGAGGGCCAAAAATCACCTGAGCATCATAAAAGCATGTCCCGGCTGTCAGCGCAACACATTGCAGCCCCAGCTGCCAGCCCAGCCCAAGTAATGAGGACTCCAATCCAGGGACACAGCTTGGGCTCAGGACATGGCATGGGCTCCTGGTTGCCATGGCGATGGCAGTGTTCCTAGGAGGAGTCACAGGATTGCCTACAACATGGAGGCACAAGGCCTGAGGACTGCCATGGGCCTGCAGGGTGGATGGGCCACTTGCACTCCCCCCTGGCCTCATGACTCCATGTCTGCAGCCAGTGTGTGTGACCCATTCAAGGTGCACTGAGATAAAGCTGCTGGTTTTTGTTCTTAGTAGTGTTTCTTTCTTCCCCTCAAACGCGATCACTTCCCTCAAAGGCAAACCTTCTCAAAATGGTGTCCCCATAGGAAAAGGGTTCTTTTGGGGTTCGCTCAGGCCTGAATTTCCCATCATTTCCAACAGCACATCATTATAATGGAGCAGTAACACTTGGCATCTGCATTTCTGAGGACAAATGCTTTTTTACTGAGTCAATGCACCTGCTTGCACAGAGCAAACAACCACATGCAATCTGCCTTTCATGCACACACCTTCCTGCCCACACCGAGCACTGAAAACCAGACTAGCAGTCTGGTGACCAAGAAACCATATCATTCCACACATCTCAGGTAAGATTGCTTCACAGTTACACGACAGCAGGTAGGGACAGATATCTTTTTTTTTCCATATTTTGAAGGTAAAACATTTAACTCTATATTTTCTCCTGTGCAAAACCACAAAATGAATCATTTAGCTGTTTAAGTATACCCAGAGCACACAAACCTGAATGCAAGGTTGACTGAGGCAGTTGCTCCCCCAAACCCAAGAGCTGAGCATATTTTAAGGAGTGCCTCAGACCCCAGCTTATCACCTGATAGTCTTTCAACATCAGCCTTCATGCCCAAAGGAAACTGCTTCCTGCCCCTTCCCCACCCCTTTTTCTTCCAGGCACGCTCAGACATTATCTTTCAGCCCAGAATATTAAAGACAAAACAGAACCATATCAGACGGATTAGTCACACGTGTTTACACTGCATCAGCTATTCACCCTGGCTTGTCCTCAGATGGGTCTTAACAATAAAGCAAACAGTTACACTGTGTAACTACCAGAGTGGGTAATCAAGACCCCTGAACAAAGACAGAGGAAATTAAAGTGCTCAGAGTCTAAGCAGCAGAAAGCAGCAGCAGATGTCATCCAAGTTGGTACCACCTGACAGTGAAGAAACTAGCACATTAGGTCTCAGAAAACAGTATAAATATTTTGTAAGGATAGGTAGAAAAACACAACAAATCCAAGAATCCTCTTTGAAAATAGGATCTCCATTTCAAGTAAAGATCTCCCCAAATAGCCTATGCCTCTCTGTATTGAAAAGCTTCAGTAATCAGACCTGCTCTCGATGTGGTATTTTATCACTCATTAAATCCTCTACATCCAGAGAGGGAAAACAAATTCCAAAGGAATTCATACTGGTGGTAGGAATTTCCTTCTGTACAAACTAATAACATCACTTTTGCTACAGTTCTCAGCAGATGTTACAGCTTCAAACGCTCACCAAAATGAAGCTTTCAGTGTTAAGCCCTTAGGAAAATGTTGCACGAGCAATGCACTCCGGACAGCATGGTACATGTCAGTTTGTGATATGTCACTCATCTAAGTTGGGTGATAGTGCAAACATGGCAAAGCCCACACACTTATATTTATGGCTGGCAATTTATCTTATGCAACTCACCACTAGGCATAGGTATCATTAGGGATTTCTAACAGATTGGATTTTCAGAACGTTAATATCTTCAGTGGCAGACCATTGTTTTGTCAACTTTCACATCAAGTTTTCCTGTGTCAGCTAGGATAGCCAGCAGACATCTAGAACTGGCACTGTTGTTACAGGCATTTGTGTCTTGAAGCCTGTCCAAGACGCGCTGATCTACAGAACCATTCACTGCTCTGCTGGTACTAACTGCCAGTCCTGCTTAGTGCTCCCAGTCATAGCAAGAGGTGATGAAAGGCAAAGCACATCATCGCAAGGCCCTCCTGTGAGGAGTGAGGCAGTCCAGCAGTGTACCACAGTGATGCATCCCGTATCTGCAAAGCTGTTCGTTGGCAAGGAGTTGTTTCTGACATGGTGTTTCAGCTAGTACTTTTCAATCAAATTGGGCTTTATGGCATCTTTGTGACATCTTTGGCTTTGAGTCATTGGCATGGATGAAGTTAGAAAAAAAGAATCCACAATTCACTTGGAAACAGAGCTGAGAGCTGGGTGGTTGTGAAATCCATCAGATCAAAATTATGTTTCCCTTGCCTGGCAACCTGTGGAGTATTGTCATGATGGCCAATCCTCATTTAAGCAAGAAATAAGACCAGTGGAGCTGATCTTTTTGTCCTTGAAAGGAAAAAAGTCTGTTTTATTGAACTCAGGGGAACGCTGTTCAGAGCGGCCCTGAAGGAAGAGGCACAGTATTCCTACCAACAACTACCTCAGCTGCCCAAGGGCAGTCTAATGAGTCACAGCAATCCTGTTTGAGACATTCAGCATCAGCAGGGGCAGACAGACAGGTGGAAAAGCACGACCAGCTGATCTGCTCATGGCATTTCACAGGGCAGTGTGAGCCTGTCCTTCCACCAGGAATCTCCCACCTGGGTTAAACTCCTCAGATCCCTTAGAGCAGCCACAAAAACCTCCTGTAACAGGACATAGGATGAATGTGTTGAAGTCACCTCTGAAAATCTAACACTGATATCTCCACTGACACTGGATAGCCCTCTCAAAGGTTCATAATGTAATCCTACTCCGTTATTTCTGCAGGAGGCATTTCCACACCAAGCATTTCTCTAAAGCAGAGTGGTTCGGAAAACTGTGGATTTTTGTTTTGTGTTTTTTTTTTTTTTTCCCCTCCCTTCCTCCTGGATGTTTGCTTCCTATTTCATGGAATACAAATAAACTTTTTGAAAAGTTTTTAAATGTTTCAGATTGAGGCTGTTCCTACAACACACAGACTAGATTTTTCGTAAATGTGAGCTCTGTTTCATTCACTGCACAAAGACACAATTCTGACTTATCTCCCAGCTTGGATATTAAAAGTTAACATCAAATCCCTTCATGAAATGGATGTTTATTCTTGTTTCTTAATTTGCAATTTTTGGCATAGGGTTATTTGTTTTATATTTACTTTTCCCCACCATAGCTATAATCTCCTCTTTCAGAATAGCAAAGTGCTCTCTAATTTGCTTTTATTCTGCTTCATACACTCACTGCACCTCATAAAAGAGCTTCAAAGAGCTCCCATTCTACCAAAAAAGTTCCTACAGAGGCTGTACTTGCTATAAAATATGATGAAATTAGTTAACCGATATGATTCCCCAAACACACATCACTGACATCAGTCTCTGACTGTATTAAAGGGAAGCATCAGTCCATAATAGGACCATATACAACAGGGAGTGATGTGATCAGAGCATGTCCTACTGAAATACTTGTTCTTATGAAGTCCATGAATATTGCTTTTAAGTGTAAAAAAAGTAATCTATTCTAGAAAGAGACTTATGAACAGAAAAGGGGAAAGAATACTCTCTGATCTCTTGAGCCGAGCTCTCGAGACATCAATGACTATGCACTCGTTTATAATCTCCACTAATTTACTGGCTGCCCTAGAGACACACTTTGATCTTGGGGAAGATCTACTGTATCTATCTGCTTTGCAACAGGGAATCAGAATTGTAACCCCTTACAATAAAGCGGTCCAAATAATAGTCAAAGCATCCAGCCCTCAGTTGATCAAGGAAGATGCCACCTTCCAGTCTATATTCATGGCATAAATATGCATTGCCAGCACAGGAAGGCTTGGCAATGGACAGCAGGTTCTGGAGCTGAGGTCTTTCATCTGCAGGTGTGCGTGCTGTTTGAGTCACTGCATTTACAATCTGGGATGACTTCTAAAACCCAGAGCTCCTGGCAGGAAGGAAGCATCACTTGCTTCATGCAATGGTCAGCTTGCTTCATTGTAGGAGATCTATTAGCCTGCAGTGCTGTCAGCAGGGGAGATAAGGTGCTCTGCACTGCTGTGAAGAGCAAGTCTAGAACGTCCACATGCAACTCACAAAAAGGTCCTAGAACTGGCAGATGTTTTTTTAATATTTTGGCCTAAATAATGAATAAGACTCTCAAACAAACTCTTAGGATTAGCCAAGAGAATGAATGTTACAAGATTGTAAAACAATAAAAATCAAAGCCAAATTTAACAGCATTATTTAGCATATGGCACAGTTAGAGGAAGAATGATAAAGAAATTCAGAGAGCTAGAAGTCCCCCATTATGACTTCTGAACCTGTAGGGTCTTCCTAGAATTTCAGGATACCATGGGCAGAGAAGAGCAGGAAAGAAATCTAGCTATCAGGGCTGCAGGAAACCCCACGGGAGGCATTTTTCTTAATTGTATATCTACATTTCATTTCACTAGAATAAAGTGGATTAAATGTTTTCTGTGGCCTTAAGAATGCAAAACAAAGCACAGCCAAGAAGCACAGATCTCTGTGTTCCCTCCCTGCAGCCCAAGGCCACTCTGGAAGAGCAATCCAACACAGAGCAGGACTGAGGACAGCACATCTGTGTAAGTCTGAGTTTGCCACATTGAGATGGGTTTCCTCTGCCAGCACAGCTGCCCAGGAGCTATGTGCTTAACCAACACCACGCTGCACACACACGATCCCTCAGCAGGATGCTTTCAGCCACGCCTGTGGCTGAGATGCACAGCAAACTGCCCACCTGCAAGCACTGAAGGACAGAACAGAATCACCCCTGGCTTTACAGAAGTCTCCTCTGTAACACTGCAGGCATAACTGTGCTGGTTGCTTCTCACTGGAAAGCCCCTCTTCAGTGCCAGCAATGAAACAGCATCACCATATGGCTCTCTACCTGTCCACACTTGTTGATGCATGGCTGTGAGACAGCACAGGCACAGCATGGGAAAGGAATGAGCACACATCTGGATGCCAAAAAAGCATTCATTACAGCACTTGCTCTGGGAACTGTCTTTCCCACTGCACATCCAGATACATGAAGTTGGAACTATGATCACAGGTAGCTTTAAATCTGCTATCGGAACTAAGAGAGAAATATAGTGGCATTTAGCTAAAAGGACCTGGAAGCACAAAGACACCACCTGTCCCAACAGAGGCATGTGTCCTTGAAGGGGTGAAACAGAAATACAGACCCTAGAGAAGTGTCTTGGCAGCAGCAGAGGATACCATTAAGATCTATACATGCTCTACACATCTACATGCACACAAATAAGTGCATGAAGTCACTTAGCTAGAATCAGTCCATCTGGAAGCTCACTGCAAGAGAGGGGAGTGAAAAAAACTACAGCTATCGTAGAGCAGAGCAGAGGAAGCAGGAACATCTTACTGGTGGAGGCCTGCTGTGATTTCCCTGCAGGCTTTCTGCTTTCTTGTGTCTGTGACCAAAATTAATGACCAGACAGCCAAAGCTAATCACTCACACCATTTTCAATAAGTGAGCCATACATACCCATTACAGATAATACCTCACATTTATTCTAAACCTTTCATGCTAAGAATATAAGTGTTTGCAAAACTGAAACTCAGAAATGGGACCCAAACCACTAACATAATTAGAATTAATGATGACTATTACCCAGAAGCAAGCCCTAGACCAAGCTCCAATGCATACAGTCATTTTCTCACAGAGAAACAGAGATATTCTGTAGAGGGAAGGAGAACGCCAGTGAAATCAACCAACAAGGAGGGAGCGTTAAAGTAGGTAACGTTTAGTTTTAACTGCAAGAAGCGTGTGTGTAAGCTTCAGGAGAGGCACTGGAGGTGCCAGCTTTGGCAGGTCAGTCTATTGAGGTACTACAGATGCAAAATGCCTACACAACAGCCATAGGCGTCATCCTAACCACCCCTGGTACACACCACAGGTTGCCCAGCAGCACAGAAAACACCTCATGTGGGTGTCCTGGAGATAGGATCAGAGGCTGCAGCCAGAGCTGAGGCTTTGGACAGCCCTGTAAGAACAGAAAGAACGCAGGCAATGAGCATCTGGAACAGAGGGACAGCAAGCAGGGGACACGCGGAGCCTGGGCCGCTCTGTGCTGACCAGGAGGTAGAAAAGATTTATTGTTGTAAATCCCCTCACCCTGCTCCTCCTTCCCTGCTCTCCCCCCAGGATCCTGCAGGCTCAGGGGCTGCCCAGGGTTTGCTGCAGCCACACAGGAAGGCAAAGGGTCTGCACCCATCCATCTCCAGCTCAAGACAGCTGCCCCGTCCTCCTCCCCGCAGGGAGCCCAGCTCAGAAGTACTTTCAAGATGTCATAAAAATAATTGATTCAATACCATGATACTACTCGGTCTGATCAGTCTGACAGACATTAGAGCATGGTATACTCCACTGCATAAGTTGCTCTGGTAGGAAGCCAGGGAAATGATGCTCAAATAACTGAAGCACTCTGGATTGCACTAATGAAACACAGTGGAACTTGATCTTGTAATTTGTCATGGATAAGTTTTTTTTCCATTCATATTTCATCTTCGTCAACTGTCTGTTTCGGGAGGAATCTCCGTGGCTGTGCATGGAAAAAACTGAATTTAACTCATTGTAAACACTTGTAAAAAAAAAAAATGAGTAACAGTGTGGCTATTCAATAAGATGCTCAGACTCAGACGTGTTGACGTTTTTTTTTTTTGTTTTTTTTTTTTAAAAAGTTGTCATTGTTTTAGGGGCAAAAACAGAAAAACAGAGCCAAGGCAGATTAATTTGGGTCCTGGAGGGAACACACATGGGCAACTTCTTCCCATGGCTCCAGGACCACCCGGATCCCATTTTTCTGCCCCAGGTCAAGCACTTGAATGCTGTTATAACTTCTTCCTGAACTTTGCAATTCTTTTTTTTTGGAATACATAACCTAGGACCACAGCTCCTTTCATCCCTAAGAGATCTCTCTCTGTCTTCCAGATCCTGGAGTACTTGCAGTTAGCAGGATGTAGGAAAACTCTGCCATTTTCTCTTGAAGTGCTTGAGGACAGCCTCAAATCCCAAAGTCACATTCAATGGGGAAACCAAACGCTCTTTGGAGTGTTTGCTAAAGAGCTTCAACTTCTTCTCTTAATTGTATTAAATATTCATATTTTCTATGCTAAAGGTTTTCTATTTCTGCCTTGCTGCACTACACTTCTATTTTGGAATTTCAGACACCTCTGGTGTGAAAATTAAGCCTCCATTTTAAAATTGGGAGAGAGGAATTGCATGCCATTTGCTGAAACAGGTTTCACACCAAAATGGGAGCATTGAACATGCTTCTTCCTCATAATTACCATGGAATTTGTACAGAAGGAATCTGACAAAATCAACAAAAATATGAACAAGAAGAAATGTGTGCTAATGAAATATCATGTACTTGGAAGTGATACAAGTTTCATGACAACTCAAAGGAAGCACAAACGCTACCAGGAGTAAAAAATTCCAGCTGCAGCCGTGCTGTGAGTTTAGCAAAATTGACACCAGCATTAAGCAAAATATTGTATGAAGTGATAATATATTAAGAAAAGTTTTGGAAAATGATACCAGGGGTTCTATTCCTAAATGGATAGTCATGTTCAATTAGATTTAAGAGAAAATATGGCAAGGGTTCCTCACACAACTGAGCACAGTGCTGTTAACTTCTGCTGCTTTCTGATTTTTTCAACGAAATGTCTACAGTAAAAACCATTTTGTTGATGAAAACATTAAAGAAAAATTGCCTTACTGGTCAAAGAATTATCTCTTTTGGAACATCCCAACGATACAGATCATAGGCACCTCAGTGGGGTGACTCTGGGCATCACATTCATGGACTGAGCATTTTACACCCGCTTGGAAGACTATGCTGTGTGCATTAAAAATGGAGTTCACTTTATGCCCCTCAGTCATGAAGGCATTATGTGCGCAGACTGATGTTAACTAGTACTATTTAGCATCTGCCACCTTAAAATCAGTGCACCAAGCCAGTTGTTTCTGCCATTTGCTTTTCCCAACCAATTTTATAATTCATTTCTAACTATATTGACTTTTCAGCATGGTGCTGAGCTTCATTTCAAAAGAAGCAGCTACTAAAAGTTAATGATCCAAGAACATTACTATTTTAAGCCGGCATTGGACCAACCAATCACTTCTAACCAGGAAGGGAATGGGATTGCTTTCCAGCCCTGCAAGAAACGCAACGCCTGGGAGCTCTGGGAGCTGCAGCAGCCACATGTCCAACTGCCCTGTGCCTGTCACCCCTGGGCAGCACAAGCTGAAAGCAAGAGGTACCCTTGATGAGCTATCCTTCACATGTGAAACACCAGCTCATTTCACTCCTTAAAGTAGAATCTGCTTTTCTTCAAATATTGCAAGAAACATACCCAGCATCTCTTTACAAACCCCTCCATGTTTTTGCAGCATGAGATTTGAAGGCAAATACACTCGCATGCATTTTAATTGGGTGAAAACTCAACAAGACTGCAGGCACCCACCTCCCCCCGCAGCCTGCAGCCACCCCAATGTCCCCAGCAGAGCTGGGCTCTGGCACAGCCGCAGGAGCAGAGCAGGGACAGCATGCCTGCCCTACTCGGAGAATTTGCAAGAAGGTGACATTCCCCTCATACCTCCTCTGTGCCCCTTCCAGACAGATGGGAGCTTCCACCCTCAGGCATCTTTCTCAGGGGGGAACTGCTCAATAAAGAGCAAGCACAGCTAGGAGGGGCTCTGGCAATTGCCTCTGGCCTTTAGGGGAGTGAGGATGACTGACAGACGGGCCAGGACTAATTCCCAGGAGACAAATCTTGGTGCTTTGACCTTTAAACAATATAAAAATCCTCTGATGAACTTTAATTCAGCTATTTAACTTCTGAGGGGCTCCTCAGACCATTTCTGATCTTGGGGTTCAATTTTATAGCATTCCTTTTCAGCATTATTTGGCTTCTGGAAAATGAAAGAATTAAGAATAGGCAGCAATATGGGCACACACTAGCAGCTGGAAAACTGATGCCTAGAATTAAATAATCTAAGTGGGCAACATAAAGCACAGGCTGTTCTTTATTTGCCTTTTTTCCCCCCTTTTTTTCAGAGCCCTTTTTCCAGCACCACACTTCCCTCACACAACTGATGCCCATTTGCATCTTTTAGGAAATATTGCAGAAACACATTAACACTGAAATGAAGTAACTGGCACTATTTGTTGCCCTTGGTTTTTGAATTCTCATTGACTTTTATTATTTTCTCTCCCTCCCCTCAACAGAGCAAGATAATTAGACAGAAGCAAGTAAGAAGTACAGAGCTAGAAAACAGAAGAGGCTGACATGTGTAGTACATGCTGTCAGCCATATGGCATTCTATATATATTGTTACAGATGAAAATTGTACCACACACTGCGCTGTACATTAACACTGGAATGGTATACAGTAATTCATGGGCATAACCGATACTATTCGCTGTGTTGGCTAATAGATTTTTGAAGTTTCCTCCATAGCATTTTATTTTAAATGACAGTGTTTTCTATTAATGGGTGGGCACTGTCAGTTTGTTGACCCCGGTTGGGAAGGATGTCTTTTTGTTCAAATGGCAGCCATCATTTCTGTGAAGTGATGCATGTAAAAAAGCCAGTAAATGCAATTCACCTCACACGCGGCTGTCACTCAATTTGACATCTACATGTTGGAGTATTTTCTCAAAGTTTTCTCCATGTGACCTGCAAGTTAAAGATCAGGGAGGTTACCTTCATCCAGCCCATCCATGTGTCAATCATCCCCACCTAAAAATGAAAGTTACAAATAAACTGCAGCTACTATTTATACTCCGCTGCCTGTCCCATCTTTTTCACGTCAATCTTGCTATTTCTCATTACAGCCACACCATGCCTCCCCCAACACTTCTTTGTGTATCCCAGATTAAGTTTCTTTGTTTTTCTGCTGCTGCTCTTCTGAGCATGTAAAGTCCTTAGTGCTCCAGCTCTCTTTTGCCCCCCCCTCGTGATAACTTAGAAAGGAAACAAAGATATTAGCAGTGGTCTTTTAGAGAGAAGCATGGCTACAAGTCACATACAAACCCCTTCCTTCACAGGGACTCACAAGAAGTCAGGGCAGAAAATATGAGATGTTCTGCTGTCACCTGAAGGTGAACTGTCTCTGTGTGAGTGATACAAAGCCTGTTGGAACAAGCTGAGAGACCTGCTGGAATGCAGCACAGGGACCTGGACATCACCATGAGCCCGTTCTCCCACCAAAAAAAAAAAAAAAAAAAATCCACTTGCAAAGGATTTGTGTGCAAGGGACCTGAGAAAGAAAGGGCTTCCTGCTGTATTGAGGTTAAATTTGTCCCTAAGTCAAAAAAAAAAAAAAGAAAAAAGGGAAAAAGAGCTCAATACTTGGAGATCCTGAGGTTTAAAATTTCCTCCCTTTTGAGGTGTTAAGTAAAGACATTTACCTATGCTAGTGTGTTATTATCCCTGCCCACTAGACCACTAGAAATGAGAACTTTTGTACGTGCACAAAGTTACAACACAAACAGAATTACATCAAGGAAAATAGTACTGAAAACCAGCTCCCTGCAGGATATCTTCTACAGCTTTGTCCAGTCTAATGCTAAGTGGCTTGCTGTCAGCAAGGCTTCCCTCTCTTCTCTTAGGAAGCTGTTCCAGTCTATTACCTTCAACATGGCCAGGGAAGCCAAAGGCAAGAGAATGTTTTTTACTTGTCTCCAAAGGACTGTATTTTCAAGCACCATCTTTTGGAAAGCACCTTTATAAAAATAAGCCATTCCGATGTAAAGAATAGCAACTCAAGCCAAAAAGTGTTTCTGTTTCAGGTGATAAGTGACAGGACATGAGGAAACAGCCTCAAGTCGTACCATAGGAGGTTTAGGTTGGACATCAGGAAGAATTTTGTCATGGAAAACAAAGGCATTGGGACAGGCTGTCAAAGGATGTGGTAGAGTCCCCAATCCTGAAGGTGTTGGAGAGACCTGGGGAGGTGGCACAAGGGATATGGTTTAGTGATGGACTCAGTGGTCAGGCTGATGGTTGGACTTGGTGATATTGAAGATCTTTTCCAACCTAGATGATTCTGTGATTAGAGTCACTCTCACCCTTATTCTCCCCTGCTCCATCACATTTAGTACTTCCTATAAAGAGCAGAAAAGATGCAGTACAAATACATGAAAAAAATCTATACCTCCAAATACACCTTCAAATATCTCAGTGGATGAGTCTTTTCATTAACAGTGGGAAACAGAAGAGGGCATAGAACCCGTTTCTTTTCAGAGAAGCACTTCAGTAAGCAGGTTGGAACAATCACTTTCCCTCAGTTTCTTTCTTTGGTTCTGAAGACTTCATTTGAAAAAGAATAAAAAGCCAAACAAAAAAAAATAGTTTGATCCAACCTAGTATTCCCCTCCACCATTTCAGTCTGCCTGCCAAACTGGGGGCAGGGAGGTCACCCAGGCAGAAACACAATATGCTCAGGCTGCAGAGCTCTGCTGTGGGTCCCAGCAGATAAATGTCTCTGGGACTGCCAGATGGAGCCCACACCCTGCACTGAAGACCCTCTGTCCATATGGCAGGGCTACCCTGTAGCTGTAGAAGGCCCCAGTTCTGTTCTTCTTACTGATCAATAGAAATACTGTCATCTTTTATCTCAGATCACCCATAGAGAGGTTCCTTTTACTTGTCCTTACCCTAGAGTAAGAACATTCCCAGATATTCACTCTGACAGGTGGTGTTCTGCACAAAGTTGAAGCTTCTGTTCCACTTGCTGACCCTGCAGGCATTTACCGTGACTCCATCACATCAGTGGCATGGCTACCTCTTGTTTGTCTGCACTTCTCCATCCGTGTCAGAGCACAGGTTGCAAGGAATGCAGCCCCATTAATCCTTACTGTTTCACATTCACATAACTGTAGTGACAACAGGAATAAATCAAGTCCTCATTCTTTGGTCATTCCCACCTCATTCAATGAATGGCCCATGGCTCACTGAACAGGCCCAAGAGCCAGGTGTCCTAAGTCAGCTTCCAGCTACTACAAGACATCTTTCTGGAACAGTGCACACAAAAACCACTTAATGTCTGCTGACCTGCACCAAACACTGGCTCCTCACCAGCTCAGTGCACTCCCAGAAATTCAGAGGGGAAGTGAATTGTAGCCACCCGACTTCAGCTTGCCTCTGCTGAGGGCAAACCTGCTTCCAACTAAAGTACAAAGCACAGGGAATTCCTCCTGGTTTCTGACATAGCTAATCAGAGAGGTGGGGTTTTCACAAGGTGATTTGTAGGAACTGTGACTATTACATGACATATTTTGCATGTTTTCACTGCATTGCTGTTTGCATTTCAAGTTTTAAAGTCTACCTGAAATGTTTTAAGTTCCTCATTTAATTAGAGAGTCACCCTTAGAAACCTTGAAGCAAAAGACCCAGAAATGGAGCTTACATTTGCAGCCCAGGGTCTGCACTCCCCTCCACTCACAAGCAGGGTTGGGCACCAAGCTCCGACACGGTGACTGCCCTCATCCTTTGCTTGCACCTCAGCTGGAGCACAGAGGAATGGACAGAAACAGGAGTAAAATACTGCAGTGAACTTTTAAACTAAAATAGCAATAGAGAGTTAGATAATTAAATGGGAAACCAGACCCAAATGTCAAATAAGGAGCGAGACATCAAAGAGAAACAGCAATCTCTGATAAAGATCAAGAGAGAAAACTATAATTTTTATGGCATATGCTGACAAATGGCTGAAGTAAAATATAACAAAATAACTTGGTTTAGCAATATTCCTACAGATTGTCTGAACTACACTGCTGCAGAGATCAAAGGATAGAGCTGGAAACAAAACACCAAAAGAAATGACACACTCCCCTTCTGCCTCCTCCCCCCTTCAAATTCATATTTCAAACCTAAGACTCACAGGTTGGAAATTTGTAAGAGTTACTGGAAAGGTCACTCCATCAGCTGAACAAGTGGGAACTTTTTATTTGAAACATTTTCTAAGTGTCTTTTTCCCTCCATTAGAAAGGTGTTCAGAAGGCAGGTTCAGCCTGTCACTAGCTCAGGCCTTCTCTCAGCTGAATACCAGATTGCTCGGCAGGATGCACCGTTCTCCTGCAGATTTTGGTGCATGACTCAGCCACACGTCCTCAGCAGATGGGTTTTCTGCATTTTTCCCCAACAACGCTGCCATTGTTGTTAAGTTACTGAAACTTTTCCTCCAGCACGCAGTGAGCTCTGTGCTCAGTGCAGATTAATTTGCTGGTTCTGATAATTTATGCACTTGCATCAACAGTTATTTGTGTGCACCCTCTGCAAAAGGAACAACCTCTTATTTTCAATTTGCTTTGTTGACTTGTTCACTTTATCATGCTTTCTAGCTAAATGTATTTGACAATTGAGGCATTTTGAACATTTTGTTAATAAAAACACCTGCAATTTATCTAAAGATTATTTGCACAAATGCATGACCTCCTTCAATTTATTTTTATCCATATTTTCTAATTACCTGTAAAATTAAATAGAATTTCATGAGGAGAAAGGAGAACACCACTTTTTTCCTCATTCTAGTTAAAAGCCAGCCCTTGATAGCTGCTTTTCTGAAATACCAAGAGACAGAGATAAAGATTATCTGTGACTGTATTCTCCTCCTACACGAGAACAAAGACTGTTAATAAATGGATCTCAGATTCTCCCTCCTAAATGAAAAAGAGAAATGATTGCACTTAAATAAGATAGCCAGGCAAAATCCTGGAGTGTTTGTTCCATGCAAGACTAACCTAGATCTAATGACCCTTCCTGGCTTAAATGAAGCAACAGATTTGCTGGAAGCAGCACGTGGGCCATCTACTTTCTGCAAACGTTATAGTTAAAAGGAAATTGCAAATACAGCAGAGGGCAAGGTTTAGCCATTTGACAGGAGGCACAAATGTTGACAGATAAAGTGGTTCAGCCAGTTTAAAGTGTCTACTTAGTTTAAATACAAAATTACTCTTCAGTCAGGTCTTGAAAGCTGGAGCAGAGTAAAACACCATCCTGTGCCACAAAATGTGTGCAAAGTGCTGCAAAGTCTCCGGCAGAGCTTTTGTCGTTTTCTGCTGGATCTGTGTTTCACCCTGTCTGCAGGGTTAGTAAATACCAGTTCCTATCACAAGCTACATGAGAGCAAGACAGCTACAAGCTGAAGACAGATCACAGGACCAAACTCTTGATAGCAGGAAGAGGATGTTTATTGCAAAGCACCTCCGCTGGCAAGAGGGCTGCATGATTTTTAAATAAACCTTAAACTGAGTTACATATATCTATTTACACTGAGGGGACTGTTCCATCTATTTACATTGAGGGGCTGTTCCAAACCACAAGTGTTAATTGCTGTGATTTAGAAGATGTATACATGTGAAAGATGAGGCAATTAATTGCACTGGTGGAAACTCACCATCATATTCACCAATTCAATCTTTATTATCTGATGCTAACAGAGACAAAGTGCATCCTAACTCTTTTTGATCCTTTAACTCACACATCTACAGGAAACAAAGTCCCACAAAGTAAACTATTGATTTTAGGAAGCGATTTGTCCCTATGTATAATATATGCTGACATGTTCTTCCTGTTCAGTCACCCTTTGCCATTCGTTATACTCATCCATGGTGTCTTCCCTCTGATGTCAGTGCTGCTGGACCTACTTAGAACATCCTGGTATAAATCCTTATCTTACTTCAGAGGTATGAGCCTGGGTTTGCATGAGATTGAGCTTTGCCAAGTTACTGCTTGATTACAATAGAATTTTGAGGGACCCTTCAAGGTCACTTAGTTCATCCCAAACCACAAATGGAATTGTGATAGCCAATAACTCCTGAAGCCAGACAGCTCCTACAGATGGATATACCACAACCTCTGCCTAATCTCCATTAAAAAAAAAAAAATCCCACTGCCTGGAGTGCCTCTCATCCTGTAGAGTTCTTTATATTTAATTTATATTTAAAATGATCTCAAAGATTCAAGTGAAAACGTGTACCAAAATAGACAGAAGTCCTAATTAAATAAATGCTTTGTGAAGAAACTCTTCATTCATGGTTGTCTACTGGCAGAGATTTTCAAAACTCTGAAAGAAAGAATCTATTTCTGCTGATGAGAAGAAATGAGCATTATTTGCTAAACAATACTGCTTTTTATTTTAATTCACTGTGACTTCAAGACAGTCTATCAAGTGGTCTTGGTTTCACACTTCAATACCACAGTTTGGAAGCAGAAGAGGTGCCACATAACCACAGGCAGTATTTTGGATGTTTTAATGAACAGACAAATCCAAATTACCTGTATGAAACTCCATAGAAGGTTTCCTACTTAATTTCTACACTGAACATGAAGTTTAAACATGAAGTTCAGTGCAAGCATTGTGTCAGAGAAGGATAAGTGGTGGGAAATAGTTGCTCAGTGGTAGCAATTAACAGTAGTAATTAAATTTCCAGATTACGAGGGAAATGATAATGTAATGTGGATAGTTGCAGGTGAAAGTACGAGTTTGGCACTGTACCCAACCAAACATTTTGCACCTGAAGCTCTAACGAGCTCAAAACTTCATAGATAGTTTTCTGTTCTTCTCCACTTAAAACAACCGGAAGACAAACAACCTCCAGACAGATACTGATCTCAGCTCCACCAGCACTGAATGATTTCAATACACAATTAAGTCATTTTAAATAGTTTTAATAATTTCAAATCAGTTTAAACCAGTAGGAATAAATTGAAGACTGGTCATAAGTCTTGTTTTCCTGATCAAATTACTCACTAATGAGTGTCCATCTACGAATTTACTCATTCAATTCAGCATTCATAAATGCTGCATTCTTCCTTCTGCTTTACCCATTTTATATTTTAGGCAGAAAATTTTAAGCAGCTTTGTTTCACGTGATGTCTGTTTGGCAAGGATTTGTGATCCTTCTCAGCGTTGTTCAGCGTTAGATTTCCAAGAATTAGATGAAGTTTCAGAAAGGAAAAATATCTGAAAATGAGCAACTCTAAGAAGTTTATGGGATAAACAGAGATGGGAGAATGGAAAATGGAAAACAGTAAATTGAGCCTAGGGGATTTCTGTTACCAGAACCACTGACCAAGAACATTTCAGTGCTGAGGATTTAGGTACACTTGGTCAAAGCTGGCAAGGAGGAAAAGCCTTCACCATCAACTCTGTGCACATGCACACATGCAATGCTCCTTTTAGCCATTGTCTGCTGTAAGCCAAGTGCTAAGATACCTAGCTACAAGCACTCAAAACTTCTGGAACAGGTCTGCACAAACAAGAATGGGTCTAAAGTTCCTTCCTTCCCCAACTGTTTTATAGGCTCTTACAGTAGACTTTCCTCCATAGCCACAAAGATTTTATTTCCTCTTACTTTATTAAATAAAAGCTGAGACTCTCGGAAATAAGGCAGGAATCTAGAAATCTGGAATGTGAGCAATGCAGCAAATAGAGCAAGGCTTGCAATGAAATGTGTTAGCACTGCCAGCAGCACGATTGTCTTTGAAGACACAACAGCAGGCTGCTAGGCAATCATGAGGGCACCGAAGCAAACTCAGAGAACACATTCCCTGTGGAAACAACTCAAAAAACAACAATACAAATTTTAGGTCAAGAACTTCATCTAAAAATAAAGAAAACAGTTCACAAGGAGCAGAAAACAAGAGATATTAAGAGGAAACCTTCAGAGGAATGTAGCCTACAGTAGGATTATAGGCTTTTGACTGATTCTTACCATGGGTAAGGATTAGCTCTGATTACACAACAGCTCTGTTACTATTAGCTACTTGCTCACTTGCCAGTTGCAATAAGAGCAATGTAAAATATATTTAGTTAATTTTGACACCAGAATCACAGCCACAGGGCAGGTATTTAACCACAGCTATAGGAAAAGTCCCATTTTTATCCTCTTCCAGAAGTAGATGCAGAGTTGAGCTCAGATGAGAATTAATGTCATTATGCATATTCTACCATTGTTCCCAAAACGTCCCCTACCCTTACCTCAGACAAACAACAACCAACCCTCTACCCTCCACCTTTCAAGCAATGCTGCCAAAAACATTTCGTTTTTAAGTATCTGTTCACATTAAACCAAATAGACTTTCTACAGAATAAACCAAAGCCATTTCTGTCCATGCACTTCTCACATGGGATTGTTTGAAACTCAAGATCTCCAGCTGCCTACTGCCCTGGCAGGTGACTAATTTAGCTGCAGTGCAAGCACTCACACTCAGCAGCAGGATGCTAATCAACAGCCTCCATCCTGTCCAAGGGGTAAGTCTTGGCCTCATCAGACCATGGCAGAAGACAAGATGCCAGGACTCTAAGCTGAAAATAGTATGAAAACCAGAAATGCACAAGTTGAGATCCCTCAATAAATACATTAAGATCTGATTTTAGGATTAATAGGACTTGATATCTTTCTGGAGATACAGCAACTCACTATATAACAGGTTTTAGATTGCCTTTAGATTCTCTCTATGTATCAAGTCACAGAAGTCAGACCCCTTTCAGCCCTTTCCACCACGTGCTCCACATCTAGGTTAAAGACTCCCACTTTCACCAGGGTCCATGGGACTAATAGTTCTTCCATCCCTCTGTAACTCAAATATTTCACTTGAGAGACGAGATCCAAGTTTCCCTACCAAAAAGAGGAAATAGAACACGCATTACCCACTATGTAACACATTACATTTATTTATACAAGTATCATTTATTTGTACAAGGACTCTGATCACAGCTATCTGCAAGACATTTTGGGTTCAGATCGCTTCCTTCTGCTGTCTCTCCATCCTTCCCCAGCTACAATTCTAAATCTTTTTGAGGGATCATATTTGAGTTATACTTGGAGCTTTTTACTTGGTCTTGCCAAAGCTGATCCTCAGATCAAGGAGGATTCTCAGGCAGTTAAAGACAAGAAACAAGCATTTAAAACACTTTGACATCTTCAGGTTGATAAAGCCAGAAATTTTTTTTTTTTTTTTTTTTTCCACAAACTGTTTTGGAGTTAGTCAATAAATTTTATTTGGATGTCCAATGCTGTTCCTGATAGGAGGTTTGTTCAAAGAAAGGTACAACAGGATCTCAGCAGTATTCATTTAGAATTAGCACATCGTGCTGTCCTTATCTACAATAATTGTTAAGGTCAGATGCAAGTGACACCAGTATCTGTTACATACTTTGCTGTTCCAAATTCATCATTCTTCAAGGCCATGAGGAGGAATGTGATGTAGTGGTCTCCTGGTGGTCTAGGACAGCGTTAATATTTCCATTGACTGGAGTTATTATCCATATATCCTGGATTTTAAGAGAAATTCAGACACTGAAATGGAAGTTTAGTTCTTGAACTAGGAGTTTAGAACCCCTTCCTTCATTATTGGTTGTGTGGCCAAGATAAACATCTTAAGTTCCAGAGAAAAAGAACTCTGAAAGAGAGATTGGTCTATTGTCACAAACCTGTTTTTGAATCACAGAAAAACTGTAAATTACCTTTAGAGAAATTGGACATAAGATTGTAAGTATGGATGCTCCTCAAGGCCTCTATGCTTTATTTTGTACACCACATTACAAAGGTAACTGACTGAAACAGTTTGTATCATCTCTTTCTTCCTGAAGCACTACTACAGATCTATGAATAGTTTGTTAATATTGATTTAGTTCCTTTTTATGGAACTTTCTTCCTTCCAAAGGAAGTCATTCTGTGAAAGCACCAAGATTTATATCTTTCTGATCTGAAACAGTGGAGCTTGTATATTGCTGAGTAACTTTTTGCAGTTTTATCAATTCATTGGCATGGGTAGCTGTAGCTATAGTGCTCACACACTATGCTATGCTAAGTAAAGGCAGATCTTTCTTCCTGGCATCTTCTCAGCTTGAAAGCCCTCCCCGGCAAAGTTGTGATAAATATCCACATCCTAAGATCGAGGGTGTACATGTACAAACCGCCCTCTTTGTACCTACCAAAGGATCAGTTGAGTTAAAAGTTTACTGCAGCACCATCTACTGGGAAACTTGTTAAACTTCGTATTACACAGCCTCCTTTCCCTGCAAGCAGGGCAGGAGGGAGAGCCCTTGCTTTAACTGCCAGCTGATGTAGGCTGAGGAAGATATGGTACCTGTGTATTTGTGGAAGGAGAGGAGGAAGTGTGGCTGCATCAGATGTGTGTGAATATCCAGTCCAGCTCCTGGCACTAGCACCTGACAGCTTTAGTTATTGAAGTGTTCTTGTGCTGTGGTTTCACTTTTGTTAAAAGGAACACATTCACTTCTCTCCAAAGGAATATTTCTAGAATACCATGAGATCACAGATGTGTGGGGGAGTCTTCTGTGGAGAGACCCTGGGGACAGACTTAGGCTTTGCTCTACCCTCCCCTAAAGAACACACATTTGTTGAACTCAGAACAGTCACTGAAATTCTGTGCCTAAATATTTGCCATATGTAAAGGAACAAACAAAATAGGATGTAGTCCCCAAACATCTAAACCTTAAAGTTATTAATAGTCTCTCATTCCAAAGGATCAGCCTATGAACTAAGGTGGACCACAAAGTGTGGGTGGGGACAGAACAGATATATAATATATTAAGATGCACCTCCAATATTTCACCATTACCTAACTCAGGGATTGAGTTCTGCTGGCAGTGAACTTGCATTCTTCTAGGACAAACTGTCCTCCACTTATCTACCATTAAATTCAAAGCCATTAAATTCAAAGGCAGGAATGTTGTTCTTTAATGGCATTAATCTATTTATATCTGTTGTTAAATAAGAGGTTTCTACAGTTTTCTGTGCAAGTAGGAGCAGAACATTTGTACATGTGTGCAAGGAATACAGTGCCTGATTTTACTCTATGCTTTCTAGAAGTGTCGTCCCCCTCTGGTGGGATTAGCAGTAATGACCATTAAAGGACAAAGCCCTTCTTAAAAATGGAACCAGACCAATTTGTCTTCTGGTTGCCAAGAAATACATTCAGCAGAAATCAGCTACTTTGCATTTAGAACATGAGATAATTTAGTAATGTCAACATCCAGCAAAGTGGACTGAAGTGCTGAAGTGACTACTGCCATTGTGTAACTAAGACTCAAGTCTTCAAGGTTATAAAGCAGAGGTACCTGTATTCCAGTGGGGTTGACTCCATTACACAGCCTAATTAATTCTGAAGAACAATGGCAAGCCACAGACATCTTGCTGCTGATTTAATAACATTAAGCTTCTAGGAGACAACCTGCATCTTTCAGTTAAGTCTGAAATAGCATTTAAAGAAAAAAAACTGTAGCTGTTCACCTTTCCTCACACAAATACCTCAAAGCACATAATGCGATCTACAAAACATCTAAGAATCAATTTGAAGAAGTTTAAATGTGTACACCCACACAGGAAAATGTCATGAAAATTGCATGGTTCTTTTACTAAATTTACCAAGTTTTATTTGAACTATTTTGAAGG
Source organism: Penelope pileata (assembly GCA_013396635.1). Lineage (NCBI taxonomy): Eukaryota > Metazoa > Chordata > Aves > Galliformes > Cracidae > Penelope > Penelope pileata. Next base: position 1,455,017 of record WBMW01004557.1, on the reverse strand, counting down.
CTTTTTGTTTACTTGAGTTTGTTAGTTATTACTGAAATTCTTTGGAGAAGTTTTCCCGTAGCTGTAATAACGTGTTAGCACTTCTATTTCCACAAAATCTTTTCTGATACAGGTTGATCAGAAACAAGTAAAGCAATTCAGGTTAGGCAGTGCATAGAATAAGGCGTTACAATAGCTCAGCTTTGCTTTTATGCATTCCTTTGAACAGTCTTACATGTAACTGCTGAAAGTTACACTTCTGAAGGGTTATCTTTTATTATTCTTTCTCCAGAGGGCTGGCATTAATATAGAAGCTGTGTGTTATATCTGAGGTTATTTCTAATGATTCCTTGAAATGTGCTTTAATGCAACACCTAATTTCAGTTCTTTTATTATGCCCAGTGATGTATGTGGGTTTCCCCAAAGTTTCAGCCTCTCTAGTCTTCAGGAATTAGCCAACTTGTTTCACCTGCAAGTTTTTTAATTCAAACCTTATCCTGAACATAAAGAGATCAAATGAGATGCAATGTGGATCTGTGGGATATTTCTCTGCCTTTTTAAAAAACATTAAAAGTTGACCATTGTGATTTCTTTTTTCCAGCTTAGAAAGGAGTTACAGAACTGAAAAACATTTAGCTCTCCCCCCAACTCAGTAATATAGTTCTGTCAATTCATCATAGACATTACAAAGTCTAAGTGCATTCTCTTCACAAGTTAACCATAACAGGAGAAACTCCACTAGATCAGGAAGGAATAGGTTTTCAAGAATCTTTTTTCCCCAAATGTCTTCCAGTGCAGTTAGGATTACATCTGGTTGGATCAGGAATTTTCCAAGAACGTCTAAGTTTAAGTCAGAAAGGTAAATTTTCCATCCAAAACCTAAAGATTAAATTCCCTGAGGAGAGGATCTTGATGGCACTACTGGAAAGCCTAACACAAATTGAAATTTTCCAATGGAAAACAAGCTGAACACATACAGACAAGACTTGGTCAAAATAATAAGGGGAGGAGGTTGAAGAGGAAAAGCAATTTTTCATTAGCAAAGAATTTTATACAATTCCTACTTATTTCAAGTGATGACCCCATACTAAACATGGACTTCATCCCTTGGATATTTTCATTAGAGGTGCACACATTTTACTGAACTCTCATAATAATCAAAAGGTACACAAGACCACCTATTTTATTTAACAGTTCCAACATTTAAATGTTGAAGTCCAACTAGCTTAGTTTATCTGTTGGTTTTAAATTTCTGGTTTATTTCAGCTTTTTTTTTTTTTTTTTTTAACATCAACACTCAGCACTGTCTTAGTCCCTTACTCCACTGCTATGCTTAGTTTTTGGTATATTTTAAATCACTTGTTTGTCTTTCTATCTTCAGTTATTTACTCTTCAATTTCCTTCCTAGTCCTGCTTGACTTTTTCCTGTGATAGTTCGTTCCTTCTACAGGAAGAATTTGGGCAGGAATTCTATTTTCTCTATTTGGCTTGAATAACCTCTTAAACTTTACCACTAGAGGAAAAATCTGCTATTCTGATTGAGCAATTAAGATTCTTTAGGCACGTTAATGAAAGGACACTGACAAGTGACTGAGCTATATATAATCATGGCCTTTTAGAAAGTGTCACCAGAAACCCAGGAAAATAAATTCACTAATACTAGGTCTTTTAAACCCCATTAGAGAGCAAAGTCTGAGAGAGTCTGAACATCTCATCAGGTCACCCAGGTTCTTCCCTGGTTTTATCTTCATGATGAGCTTCTCATTGCCATACATGAACTTTCCAGATGAGATTCACTCATCTGATTATTTCCCTGGGGGATGGGAAGAGCACAGCCCTAATTAGTGCTTTGCTTTGATATGAAATAAATATTAATTGCCTTTTTTAATAGGAAGGTGTCTACAGCTCTTGCCTTATTCTATTAAGAATCACATTCTTTTCACTTGCTTTTAATCTCAGATGTTTGTTTTGCTTTTACTATTAAATGGACCTCAAACTTGCCCAGGCGACATCTTATGACTAAAGGCTTACATTATGCTAGCATTGAGCAAGCAGAGGCTTTTCGCTCATTTCAAGGCAATTTCAATGGGACTGTGCAGTATTATGTCTCAATCTATAAAAATACAATACAATACCCAGCTGCATATCTTTACCCATTATACTTGCTACATTTCCATTAAAGAGAGAGTTTATCCAGCAATCATACATATTTCTGTTAGAAATAGATGCAATGCTAAGAGGTATTCTGATTCAAGGTATTACTCAGCCTACTATTTTGATTGTTAATTCCATATCCAAAAATTCATCATACATTTCATGGTCCACTTTTAGAATACACGATGTGGTTTGAAGAAAAGATCACCTAACTAAGACTGCACCAAAGTGTGTAGTGCATAAACAAATTGCTGTAAGAGACAAGAGAACTGACAGGTGTCAGTTATGCCACTTGAAGTATGACTTGAGAATGCTTGCTGTGGTGACAAGAAGGTCAGGAAAATCACTAATACAAAATCAAAATGTATCCTCTACCTCATGCAACTAGTATTTGAAATTAACACGTTCTTGTGAATATCCATTACTTACTGCTGATCTGGAAATGAACACCTAGAATCTGATTAAGCTTTTCTTCCTGTTTCAAAGCAACCTTAACATGGAATGGTATTTATCCCATGTTTTTCAATTTCCTGATTTCCAGAAAAATCTGTGGAATTATACTTCTAAAATAAGAACCAAATGGAAGCACACATTTCAATTGTTTGAAGGCAGAGCGACAACAGTAGATATTAGATACAACATCTATTTTTAACAGTATTTTTAAATACTTACTAAAACATTTAAGAAACATGGACTTACCCTTGTGAAATACATATCTGGAATTAATCTAACAAGGCTGTCACAACTGCTCAACATCTCAGTGATAAGGCACCACTTACCAGGAAGTCAGGAAGATGGTTTTCTAAGAAAGCAGTTACAAGATATTAAAGCAAAGGAATGATTAATACTGAGGACAGGAAATGGGCCATGGGACTTTGCCTGGGTGTGGGGAACAAGGCTGGAAGGAGAAAAACATGCTGCAGAGAAAAAGTTCTCATTGCCAGTCCAGTGCTGTTTTTCCTACTACATCTTTTTTCTGGTCTGTTTTCCATGCTTTCCTTTTTAAAAACATGAAAGAAGTTTCCTTACACAACATCCATGAGAATTGTCTTCCAGTAAGAAGCCCCAGGAATACAGTGTTGGACAGTGTTAGCTTTTCAATTTTCCCTGTTCAGTAACAGCAACCTGGCAGAACTAAGAGGCAGGCAGGAAATCCTGGAGAGGATTTTGTTATCACACCATCACATCTGAAATAATTCCAGGATTCAAGCCAAAATCTTTTACTCGAGTATTTGTAAGCTAAAATACCAAACCAAAATGCAGTTAAGCTCTGTGTGCTAAGTCAGAAATCCACTCGTGGGGTTTCCAGGTACATCTGTATTCAGAAAAAGAACAAAAAAGAAAACCAAGAGGTTTTTCTCAACTGTTACAGCTTCAAGATTGAATGTGATCTATAGACAAAATGTTTAGCAAGGTTTTTTTCTTTTCCCCTGACACTGCAACCATTTCGCTTGAATGTTCTATTTATATAGCCACAGGGGATTTTTAAGTTTGTTGAAACAACTGAACACATTCTTCAAAACAATACAGTGGGTCTTTCTTGTGAAGGCAAAGCTAATCAAATACAGCATCCTGTGCTATTGATGTCAGCCAGCAAGCCACTCATGGCACCACTAGATTCTCTGCTTTTAGGCCAACAGGCATATTATGGACTGCTTTCTCCATCTGTTCTCAAAGCAAATGCCAAGATGGTCGAGGTGTCAGAACATCCTGCTGAAAACAGGATCAAAAGAAGTGACCTGAGTTGCCATGCCAGGACTGGAGTCTTTGCAGACAATCTGTAAAAATTAAAACAGACCTATAGAACAGTTATAGAATACTTCTATACAAAAATTTCTGGGTGGACTTTGAGGCTTTCAAACAGTTTACAACCCACATGGATCAGAAGTAAGGACAAAGTGAAATGAACTAATTCTACAAGGCAAAATTAAAGGCAGAAGTTTGTGTGCTTATCGATGCTGATTAGTAAACCCGAGTTCCTTAAATACATCTTTCAGAGACAGTGCTGGTCTACTGCAGGGGCATCCAACTGCCCCTGAGAAAACAATCTTAACACTGTATTGAAAACAGCAAAGGAAAATAGGTAACGTGATCAGAAGGCACTGGTTATTTCTTTGAAAAGTATGTTAGGCTTTCACAGGCCTACAGTTGGTTCATTCTAAGCCGACATTAAAGATTTTCTCACTGCATGAAAAAAAGAAAGGTGGAAGGAGAGCTGTAGACAGGGTGGGTCGATGAGGAGACTTGCAACTTGAGAGGATGTGAGGAGAGAAAAGGAGGGGAAGGGAAAAGCAAAATTCACTTCTCACAAAACCAGAGATTTTATCCAAAGCCCAATCTTGGAGATTTCTCAGAGGCTAGAGGAAGTTACGCTTCAATAAGAACAAGTACCTGAAAACAGGAGCCAGGGAAGAGTGACAAAACGGACACACATAGCTATGCATACATATTCTTGCCCTGTTTCTGCTCAGGTAGAGGCTTATTCTCAGCTCTGGGATGCACAGCCCTCCTTCACTGGACCTGAAAGACTACAGACTGAGCACAGAAGGCAATGCAGACAGAGTGGTCATGCTTCCATCTCGTGTCACCTTTGAGAAATTAGGAACTGGCTGAGTTGTGCTTCCCTGAGGAGCCTCACCAGCCCAGCTGTACCTCAGTGCTGCCAGAACAGACCTCATCTTCCTTTGAATTAGGAAGCATCCTAATTCAAAGGTCCAGTTTGAATTAGGGCTGGAGGTGTCCAGTGCAGCACCCTACCAGAAACATCACACTGGCATAAGCAGGAGGGACCAGTCTCTGGCATCTCACTAGAGGCAGCCAAATTCAATCTTAGCAGTGCTGCTGAACAACCTGATTGTAGCGTGGGCTACAGCAACCAGAAACACTGCCTCACAACTGCCTGACCTTCTCATAAGTTTTATTCTATAACAGTAGTTAAAAATCTGTGCATTCAGAGCTTCCATTTAGATGTAAGGCACTGCATTTCTGACTGACCAGCATAGGCTATTATGATTTGTGTATTTCTGTGTATTAAAGCCCTGCATTCTCCACCTATTGAGTGCATAAACAACAGTTTAACCTTTATCCCAAGGCATGTACACCCTTCTGCTCCCAGAGAAATGAATTCATGTTAAGCAGTCAAATCAGTATCAACCTGACCTTTAAACACATCAGTGTTTCTTGGAAAAATATTATGGCTGAGATGCCTACTGTGGTAAACAATATTAGCTGCTCCAACCCATTGTCGAGGCATGCTGTGCAGAGCCTTATCAAAATAAGGGGGTGGGAGCCAGCGGGGACCACAGATCTTCTGACAAACTCCACAGGATATGAAGAACAATGTAAATGTAACAGTACTGGCAGATATAGTTCTATATTACCATTCCAGAGATAACAGCTAAGGTGAATCATTTCCCACCACCTACAGTACTGAATTATTTCAAATTCTGAAGGGACCATATTTATTTCATTGGTAGGTAGCAATTTACTTAGCTGAAGATCATTATATTTATGTGTCTGTGAAATCCTCACAATAATTATATATTTGAGCTGTCTCAGAAGTGCTATATATATTCTCATTAGTCATGTACTTCCAAGGATATTATCATTTTTTCCCTCCAACAACCTTTGCAATCTGAGTGTGAAGTACTGCACTGCATACGAACCTCAGTTCTTATAGTTTTCTTAAACTCTAGTTTAATCAAACAGCAGGGTGGCCTATATTCAAATGCAAATGCTAAGCGTGCTATGAAATATCTTCATTTCCTTAAATGACTGCACTGCAGAGCTTATTTAAAACAGACTAACACTGTGCAACAGAACAGAGGACGTGGAAAGAAAACCCTCTCTTCGATAATACTTTTGCAAAACTTCTCCAAAAAAGGTCGTAAAGATGCTTAGAGTAGGGTAGGGAGAAAAAAAGCAATGGGGATTCCTTGGTTCCAATCCTATCTTTGCCAAGTAGTTAAATTATACCTCCCTAGGGTGGGTGGGGAGAGGTCCATTCATTCTCTTCCATGCATTTGAGAAGTCTCACATGAAAAATATTTTAAAAACACAAAGTGTCATGTTAATCTAAATGTAAGTGGTATTCCATGTAGCTAGAGATTAATAAATCCCCTGAATATCAGTCCATTGAGTTGCAGTGCACATCAGTGTCTGAATCCACAGCCCTCATACCTGGATGAGGTCATTTTCCCTTCACCCCATGGCCTGTTACCCCCTGCAGTGTTCCTCAGTGTCTCAGGGTCACCAGGTAGTTGTTTTATTCTCTCCTTTTCAAATGCAATGATGAAAAGAGGTGCTTGGCTGACAGTCCTGGAGATGAACATCCTTGCTTGTGGTTAACACAAATACTCCACCCTTTTTCAGAGAATTTGAGCCAAAGAAACCCAAGAGCTTTAAAAATATCAATCACTCAAATCACTACTCCAGTTTCTTATTTACTTGAATACCTTCCACAAGCAGTAAGAAAACTGTCTAAGTTTTATTTTTCTCTACCATTCCTGCCAAAATCAGATAAGCTAGATAGTTTTTCCTGGTCTGGTTGATGAATTTTTTCCCTGTCTTTTTAGATGAGTACAAGAAGTTGTAGTATAGAAGTGCAAAGTGCATCAGGTCACAATTACTCCTTAGCCTTAGACCTAACAAAATAATGAATTACAGTTCAAATAAACAAACGTGTAGAAAACTACACATAACCTAATAAGCAACACCAGATGGAGCAGACATGCCACTGAACTTCTCACAGTTCAGCAGCAATGCACTGCAATTACCAAGAGGAGGGCAGGGGTTGAGTCCCACCTCAGACTGTATGGGCAAAGCTCAAAAGAAACAGCTCTCACTCTGCTGTCTCAGGAAATGAGCAGGGAGGGAGGTACCAAGGACTACCTTGCCACACTCTGGAGCACTGCTAGTGCACACGGTGATCCCGGCAGAGCACTCTGCTGTCCTCTGAAAAGCAGCATGGTTAAAGCACAGAAACAGGCAAACACCTATCAGGCAGCACACAGCAGCAGGAAAGCTATTTAAGTGAAGAAAGCAAGCTTCTCTACATCAAAGATGTTCTGGATCCTCTTGATCATCAACCCTTTGCTGCAGAAACCTTAATCCTTCCCTTTGCCAAATATACTCCTTAGCACAGGCAATTGTCATAAGAATTAAAACTCTATACTAAAAGATTAGCGATGATCTGAAACTTAAGAATAAAGAGAAAGCATAACATTTTGCTTAAACCATCCCTGTGGCAAACTCGCATCAACAAGTACCTGACTGAGGATGCTCATTGTGCATCCCTCAGTTTTATATATAGCTCTAGACCCAAACAGATCTAGATCTCTCTCTATATATTATATTATACATACATTATATTATACACAGATTTCTATATTATGATATAGATGAATCTGTTTATACATAAAATCATCCTGTTGAATTCTGTGGGGTTGCTTCCATTCATAAGAGAATGGAATAAGACAGAGGTAGGACCTATCACTTCTTCCAGTGTAAGCACCCATCCCTGTCAAAGGCACAATTTTTTTTTTTTAAATACCCTGGTTGTGAAAACAAGCAGTGAGCAAATGTAAATTAGCATGACTTGGCAAATAGACATATCCACAGTCAATTAATAAGCCTAAAAGACTCTCACAGTTGGAAACCACACTTCCTAATCTATGGTCACTGCCACACTTATGATATAAAATAAACATCACACCTTTAAACTTTTCACATTGTTAATAAATCAGCTCCGAGGGGATGACTCACGAGAGGATCGTGCCTGTGGTTAGCAGAGTCCCACAGATACACAAGAGATGCAGTTATGCTAGAATAGCCAATTCTGCTGCTCTGACACAGCTTATTATTTGACTAGCAAACAAGGAACTTTTTCAGCTTAATTACAGCCTTGCTTTTCCACCACTGATCTTTTTTGTCCTTCTTTAAGTCCGGCCTTCACACAGCTTTGTTTTATTTCCATCCTTTCATTGCTGCTCCTCCTGTTTCACACTTGGTACGGCTATGTGCAGCTTCACAACCATGTAAGCAGAGTTGCTGATGTGATTTACCCCATTACAGCTCACCTGTTAGCCAGTTTGTGATTCTCATTAAAGGAACTTTCAGCATCAATTTGAGCCATGCATTGAAATGAGTTCTTAACCACAGCAGTGTAACATCCCCAAAACTTATGAAATTAGTGAATTTCATTAAAATGTTTATTCTTGGATGCATCTTCAGACAATAACAACCCTTGCATCACAGCACATTTGATAAGAAGTTCTAATCTATACAGCAATACAATAATTACTTGCATGAGCCATTAACATGTGAGAAGATTGGGGCTTCAACCAAATTTAGAGCCAGAGATCTACATCTCCCCATAGCAGTGCTCCAGCATCACTCCCAGACACACCAACAACACAAACCTGCCCTGACCAAGCAGCACTTCTTCCCCCCCCCCGCCCCCCATACAATGTTTCCATTGCCTGGTCATAAGGAGCAACTAATTTTTGCAAAGCAACCACTGGCCCTGACACAGGGACCTGACAGCCTGAGCTCTGCTTCCAGAGAGAAAACACAACAATTGCTTTTACCACATGCAGGGCTGGGCCTTCACAGGTCAGGTAACGACCAGCCTGCAGATGCACAAAGTGCCTTCACAGTCCAAGTGAATGAAGAGCATTAGGAGAGTCATCCAACATTTATCTTTTAACTTGTTATCCCCAATACGTGAACTCATTCTTACACTGTTCGTATAGCAGTGCATGAAATATTAAAATCAAAAGGCTCAGGGACTTCTGAGAGGGAAATAAGAGCAAAACTATTTTGGATTCAGAAACATTTAATCAATACATAGCCTATTTACATACTGAAATCAGAGAGCCTTGATTATGCATGTTTATTGATTTGGACTTTGTTTTGATTAATGATAAAACTGCTCCATGGCTTGTGAGGGCTTGAGGAAGCTGAACAACATACAGATGGTTTGCACTTTCAGAAATCCCAGTTATGCAAATAAGAGGGGCATTCACATGCATTTTGCCCAACCATGGTTGTAACAAAGCTCTAAAACCATTCTTTTATACCCAGGATAATTTGGGGAGGCATGCTTCATAGAAAAATGCTGCATAACAACCACTTTTTTCCCCCCATTATGAATGACTTCATTGTATCACCTTTGACAAAAGTACAAGCTTGAATTCCCACAGCATCTAATTTATTATTACTGCTGGAGATATGGTTTTGTGTCAGTATTTCTACAATGTATTGCCAAAATCCTACTGGGGGAGTTAAAGGGAGCAGGGAGAAGTAGGGAAGAAACAGCAAAATATAGCTGGCCATAGAAGATTTTGCATCTTTATTGGTATGTTAGTCAACAGTAATGCCATTCAGAAAAATGGGAGAAAGCTTTCATTATACAGAAAAAGCTTTAAGTATTCAATGTAGCAGTGCAAAGGAAATCTGAAGATAAGCTTCCTAGGTACATTGCACTAAGGGAAGAAAATCTGTCACAACTGTTGCTGTGTGTTAGATACCAACATTTAGACTGTACACTAGAGAGAAGGCTAGGAGTATTCCGAATATATCCAAGGAGACACCTACACATCAAGAGAAGCCAACTTACTGAACAGCCAGCATTCTGACCCAGGAATTTTTCTTAGGAATTTCAGCAGCATCTCTGCCCATGTGACAGCTGCCATATTGGCTTCTCATTTCTACTCTGGCTGTAAGAACAGAATCTACATGAAATAGAACAGCAACCTGAGAACAGGTGAGAAGGAAGGTGAGGAGGAATTTTCTCCTTAAGGTACAATCACAAAGCAGTTTTGGGACACCCTTTTAACCTGAAGCAGTGTTGAAGGGTATGGAACAATTGTAAGCAAGGTGTTCTCACTGAGAAGTGCTCTCAAAGGGCAACAGACCCTGTGACAGCTTGTGTTCCACAGCTCAGCAGGGTTTGCCTTCCCAGGCTCATGGGGCTGGGGACCACAGAATATCACCATGCCACATCCTCCTCCCACGACCTAAGAATATTTGCTTTCACATTGGTTCAGAGCTGCTTTGTACTGCAGCAGATCTGGCTGCATCCCACCTGGTGATGCTGTGGTGCATTTGGAGAGAGATTGGGCCAGTCCCAGAGGGAAGAGCTGGGGTCAGCTGAGTATTGAGGGTCAGGATACCACAGTTCTTCCTGCATCCACCTCAGGTTTGCATGCAATTGCCTGAGAAATTGTGCCTCTTGCTGTCTTCACTGCTTAACAACCCCACTTCTGCTTTAGGAACTTTGTTGTACATGACAGATAAAACATTCATCTTACTCTTTAAGATGCTAGCATTTTCTCCTCCTTTTTCAGCAGCAGCATTACTCATTGGGAGCCTTCACTCTACAATCATAACATGGGAACAGTGAGGCAAACTGGACAATCTCTGCAGCAATCTGCCTTTCTGAAGCTCAAGAGTTGGGAACAGAGCCAAACAGACAGACCAAGGAGCTCACATCTTTGAGCTGTCTCTGGCTCTAACAGCCCAGCAGTGGGGACCTTGGCACAACCTCGGTGCTTGGGAACCCCCACACTGTAGTGGGGTCCCTTCCAATCACTCTGCAAGAAGAGATTACGTGAGCCATGGAAGTACACGCACACTTTAACTAAAGAGGTTTCATTCATTTTTCCACTCTTGACAAGGCCAATCTGAAATTTGAATTCCATTCAATCCACATTTCATAAGGAATTAGTTAACCTAGAGGATAAAGCTCTTTTGTATTTAAAGCTGAATTTAACTTCAAGTATAAAGACCATAGCATAAATTAGCTCATATTGAATGCTTGGAGCTATAAATGTCATAAAAAGCTGAATTTAAGTAAGTAGTAAAACAAAGAACTAATTTTGTTAATTTGATGGATATTGCCACTCACTGAAGTTACTGTAGTCAGATTTTAGGCTTCCAAAGGCAAAACAAAATAGTTATGGAGTAACTAAACTTGGATCATCATAAGCATCAGAAATGAACTGGAAAAGGACATTTAAATCCATTAAGGCATGAGACAGTTATCTCTGTTCACATGCAAAGCAAGTGGCTACATTTTGGTGACGCAATTCAGAGACCAGTAGAAATCCAATGATGCAATTCGCTACAGTACATCTTGTACTAAAGTAAAACTTAGGTCAAAAATAAAGCTCCTCAGCACTTCTGCCCTCCTATGGTACCTAACTGTATTGCATGTTGCAAAAATATTTAAATGTTAATTCTATTCAAATGACAAGTTTAATTTAGAATAAACATTAATGCCTCACATGCACAGAAGAACTTCACAGTAACACTTACAAGCTGCCAGTTTGAAGTTTAACACCAATAACAAAGCTAGGATCAGGCATTTTGATGGAAAATATTTTGCTTCCATATCAGTCTTTTCCTCTCTCCAGGTCAGTTTTTTTTAAAACAGTAAAGTCTTTAAACCTGGTGCTTAACTCCATCCATGAAATATTATGCAATATGTTGATCATGCTGTTTTTTAATTTCAACTCAACTGAAGAAGCATTGTTAAGAAGAATCACTATGTCCCAGGGGAATCAGGAAATTAAACTTTATTTATTGGGTTTTGACTTTCCCATAAGTAGATACAGCCATATACCATCTGATTACCATCTGAGGGGAGGCACAGCTTGAAAAAGAGCACTGCCAATGTGCCACTGGGCCATTGATTAATTAAGCAATAAGATGAGAAGGTCTGTTGCTTAGGGTCATTAATGCATGCCTAAAATGCCATTTGAGACCCAAATGTCTGGTTAGTATTATAGACCCTGATCCCACAAGAATTTACTTCTGAACACAGTACTTGCTGCTTGGGTTGGCCTGCTCACACAGAAGGCACTGCCATTTGTAAGTATTAGGGTATTCTGGACAACTTAAATGCAATCTTTATTGGTGGAGGCAGGGCAGAATGAGACAGAGCAAGTGAGTTCATTTCAATTTAGAATACAGTTCTGTTTTGGAAATGAATCCTATAAGTGATAAAATTTACTTAATTCCATACAACATTGAAAGGAATAATAAAAGCATATAGACAGCCATTAGTTGCTTAGTACATAGAGTGACCACAGTAGTATACAGAAAAATCTGCACAGGGAAAGCAGCACTGCTACAGCAAAAGCCTGGAATTCAAGTCCTGACAGTTTCACAGTCCTGGCTTTGCTGCTGACTTTAAGGCTTGGAGTAATCACCCTCAGTACAGCACACCACAATAAAGTCATCTGTGAAATGAGTATTACTACATAAATGAGTATTGCTACATAAGTATTTCATGGTGCTACTGTAAGGAATAATTCATTACTCATGTTGTGATTTATGATTGGCATTTTACCATTTCTACACATTCCATAGAACGAAAAACAATAGAAATACTGAAGAATTTTAGTAATACTAAGCTGTTCTGGGTAGTCTGGAGAAGAGACCATTCCATACCCCTTCTAAGCTGCTACATTTTGTACAAAACAGTTAAATATTGATTGGGCTTGAAAGAAAACATAAGCTTTTTCTAGGTCACCCATCTGCAAGGAGACTGACCCAAGTTCCAGTCCTTGCTTCAATCAATGCTTATTTCAAATTTAAAATGCATACAAGGACCCTGACTCAGGCAATCCCCTCTCTCTGGGGATGTCCCAACCCCAGGGCTAGATCATCATGCTCATCTGTGTGTACACATGAATGTTCTCATGCTGATCTAATGAACAAGTATTACATGCACATGAGAAAGGTTCAGCAAGAGGAAAGTAAACTTGCTCTACCACGTAACAAGCCATAATCTTCTCTTTCAAACAGTGCAAGCACAGAGGAAAAAACAGAACCTATTTCAAATGAGCGTTACAGTCATTAAGCTTTGACACAAAGATGTAATAAAAACTGCTCTTTTTGCACCCTCTGAAGAACTTGATGTGTTTGAGCATTCCTCCTGACTTCAAGCAGAGTGATGACATGAGAACAACTTGTGGATCCTTCCCTGACAGGATTGTGCTTGGTGCTGTAAGGCTAAGTCATGTTGGGCTTCTCCAGATGTAGCATTTTAGGCACTCATGGAAGTCTTATGGGACTCTGTTGTCTCTAGCATCCTCCAGGAGATTAACAGAAGTTTCAATACATACTCTCTGAAAGTGTGACATAATAGTACAGAACCACAACAAACTGAGATCAGACAAGATAGCAACCTGACAACATGCTTTTCATAGATGCTACACAGCTGTCTAATTATATCATAAACTGGGTGCTTTAGTGGTTCATTTACACCCACTATTGCCATACATCTAAAGTAAGGTCAGTAAAGATTACTTTCTCATTACAGCTCATTATTTTAACACTCTGTCAGGGAGCAGGCATAAAGCAAGATGTCTGGGATGAGGCAGCCCTATGTAATCCTTTCCCATCCCAGAGCGAAAGGAGTCTCTGCTTTGTTACCTACTGCTTGTTAGGTAACACAGCAGCAGCAAAGAGAAGTTAAAGAACAAAACTTGAATTTGTAAAGGCTCATTTAAACAAAGAAATGCCTAATCCAAGTTTTTTACTTCAGAAATATCATGTCTCATTAACCAGCATGGTCATTTTTCTATTAAGAGACCTATACTTTTCATCCAACATTATCATCATCACAGAGAGACCAGTACTTCACTTGGCGAGGGAAAAACCAAACTAGTAAAAGAACATTCATAGAAATTCAGTATTATCAAGACTAATAAGACTGTACTTCAACTGTACCACTGTAAATAACACAACACCTTTTTAAACAACACAACACCTTTTAACAGATCTCCAACAGTATTGCTACTGTACAACCTAGGACAGGAAAAGCAATCATCTTCAGCGCAACATTTACATCAAGTTACTTTGCTCCTACCAACCTTGAGAGCACGCACTAAAAAATCCCATTTGAGCTGCACAGTATGATTTGATTATGAGCACAGAGCAATTAGATTAGCAGCAAATGACTTGGAAGCCGAGCTGCTGCACTCCCGTTGAATCACCAGCTCCACAAGCAGCAGCATTCCACCTTGCACCCACCCTGCCCCACAGGGTGGGGGATTCAGGCATCAAGCATCCTCTTTCCTTAAGCTTCTTCAGGCAGCAAACAAAAGGCAAAGTTTGTGTATTGCCTCCTACTGTACCAAACCCTGCTATCAGATATCATCTGCTATCACAGCACATCAATAGCTTACACATCAGAGTCAAAAATAACTGTATTTCATAGGTTACACCATTTTCTAAGGGAAACAACTATTGAAGGAAAATTGATCTCTTGCTTACCAGAAGGCCACACGGTCTAAGTGAAAGCAGCTTTTCTCAAGTCTAGTTACCAGCAAACAGGGAAGGAAAAAAGAAAAAAGAAACATTTAAGAATGTGAACATAACAATTCAAATACAAACATAAGGTCACATTCCACTACAGTTGAATTGATGCAGCTTGTTAGAAACAGGTTCCCTTGTACTAGGGCATACGTTTTGCAAACAAAGAGATAAAATCACTTCAGACAGATTCTTTGTGATCTCAGGCAAAGCATTATAGGTTTTAATAATAGACATAATCAAAGGCGCTACACAAGCTCTGACTCACCCAACTGGTAAGGGAAATCTCTGGCCACACAGCTCTCCTCTGCAGAAAGCAACCTAATTCCAAGAGATGCTCTCCCTTCAGTGGCTCTTATATGAGCCTATGGGGGGCTCGACTCTGGCTCCACCCGCTATGGTCAGTGGGGAGCACAGGTGCAAACAATGTTCCTGTGCTCCCTGGGCAGCCACAGCCCTGCACCAGGTGCTCAATCACCAGTTCAAGCCCTGACCTAACCATTCCCTACAACATGGAAAGGGGTAAGCAACAAAGTTGCTACTCTTCAGCTCAGAAATATTAATTATCATAGAATCATAGAATGGTTCAGGTTGGAAGGGACCTTAGAGATCATCTTGTTCCAATCCCCCTGCTGTGGGCAAGGACATCTCCCACTAGACCAGGTTGCCCAAAGCCCCACCCAGCCTGGCTTTGAATACTTCAAATTAATCAATATCAGGCTGTTGCCAGCTTCAGCTGAGAAGTGTCAACTCGTTTCAAACTAAAAGAGGGGAGATTTAGACTGGCTAGGGGTTAGGACAGCTGTTATTGGTGTTCTATATGGGTGTTCTGGCTGTATAGAACATATTGAAAATTGGAAAGAAACTGACAGTTTTTTTCCCCTCCGAAAGGACAAAAAGGCCTAACTTTATCAGCACCACCTAAAGCACACCCTCTGCTTCTCCAGAGCAGTGTTTGGCTGAGTTAACCTATAGAGTGCTCTTTGTGAGCCTACCTCCACCCATCTGATCCTAATTAACTACCAGCCAGGAGCGCTTTCCTGTGCTGACTAGGAAACCTTAATGGGAGTTACCAGCCCTCCTACACTCTCTCCCATCCCCCAAGAAGTAAAAAAAATTATAATGAAAAAATATTTTAACTCAATAGGGATTTCTTCAGAGACATTATTATGACAAGGTGAAATAAAGTCGATGACTTTAGCCAAACTATGCAAGGCTATGACTTTCTGAGAATTTATCTGAGGCCTTTATCATTCACTTCAAAATTTGCTGTATTGTATTTCATGTTATTTACTGGAGAAACACAGCCAGAGGGTGTGGGATGTGGGAATCACCATTTTGTTCAACCCAGCACAGTATATTTCAATTTGTATAGAGATTTCATGAATTTCTCCTCCAAAATTTTTATCACGATATCACTGAGAGCATGTAACTAAATGAATCCACAGCACTTCTTAAAAATCCATGTTTGACTCGAAATGTGAGAAAAAAAATGAGGAAAAACAAAGTAATCTGGAATCTTCTTACTGGTGTTTTAAGGCATAACAAACTACAGCAGTTTACTTCACTGTATCCAGTTGTAATGTTAAACCACGGATAAACATTACCAATGTAGCAAGAATGTGTTTCTTCCTTCTGATGGAGGTCCAAGATTGCCCTCTTGAGTATGCCAGACAGCATGGGGTACTTCATTTACCATGTGATTGGCACACACTTTAGTTTTGAATCACTTTGGAGATGAAATTGTTGGCTAAAGCTCTGGAAATTTTGACTCTAGTGTTGTCAGGCAGGCTGTCTTTACTTTGAGAAAAAATAATTCTTTTTAATAATACTGTGTTACTTGGCTTTTTATCTGTTTTTACATTGTTCAATGAAGTTTTGCATTTTGCCATATTGCGCAGCACCCAAAGAACTCTAGTAAGGGGAACTCCATATGAGAAAAGTTATTATTTCAGCATGTGCTCATAAAATTGCTACATTTGGGGAAATATTCTAATACAATCAATTTTGATGGCACACAGAAAGTTCACCCACTGCATGCCAATACAAAAAGATGTATGTTCCCTGAAAGGCAGAAATAATTTCTTAACATAGCTCATTGTCATGGCATCTCTTACAATGCAGGAAATTCTAAGGTTTATTTTTCCATTTATCTCATAAACAAACAAAACATTATTTTGCATAGCAACAGGCTTATTTATAGTACATTTTAAGATACACAGTCCTGTTTATTCTTTTATTGATATTAATGGAAATGATCCAGATGAGGAAAACACATCATTTGGAGGTCTGACTCCAATGCCTCCCACACTCTAAAGTCAGCATCTTGGGAGCAGAGTGCTTGGAGGATTGGTTCTGCATTCAGTTCCTTAGGGACATGTAACTACAAAACCATCAGTTTCTTTCAGAACTAATCCTTGAACGACACATACATGCATACATGCACTCACATTTTCTAGAATCACCAGACAAGCAAGCAAATGTCGTCTGCAACATTCTTTGTTTGTTTACTTACCTAACTGCTGTGTTATAGCCAAGTGTTACAGTTACTTTGTACAGCAATCTCGTACTCAGCTTCTTTGTTGTCTGGGTTCCCTAATGGCTAGTAACACCCACTCATATCCATAAAACCTTTCAGAAAAGTTTATCTCATACCTGCACATGCAGTGTTGGCTCCCTGCTGTGGTGAACTCTCAAGGATCCAGTTCCATTAGATACTTCTGTCAACACAGATGCTGTCAGCCGCACGAGGTACAGCGATACCATTGATCCTGAAGTTGAAGGGGCTTTTGTATGAAGATGAGGATCAACTATTATCAAATAACATGAGTATAGTCCCTACCTCTGTTTTCCTAACACAGGTATTTCTAAATGTACCATCATGCTTTTCCTTGTAACACTCTTCTTCACTAAAGGTTTAGAGCAAAGCAGGTCTTCAGAGTAACACAGGAATGCTGATTTTAATGAACTCAACTGTACTACCACTTTATTCACTTTACACATATGTTTATTTCATCATTTGAGTGACAAGTAGTTGAGATCTCCAGAAAAGGCTCTGCTGATGGTCAGTCAGTGCTACAGAGATGGTATTATAATTAAGATGACTTGTTTGGCTGCATGTTTTTTTCATTCTCAGCAACAGGTTTGTCAGCACAAGATTTATCAAAGTGGTGTTTTGGGTATCGCCTACAGAATGTGCTCTCAGTATTCTTCTTTTTCACAAATGATGTCTGATAAGTGGTTAAGCCATCCTCACTGCTAGGAGCCGGTTCATGAGCCCATAGGAGGAAGTTCTGTGAGTTCTGCTGCCTTCTCTCTGGTTCCACCTTCCTCCGGCCCATACCCTAGAAAAAAGATGGAAAGAAAAATTCATGTAAACATATGACTTACAATCACAGTTTCACAGATGAAGCTTGTAACAGTCACTACCCCACCGGGAAGTTAACGAAGCTGTTACCACAGTGATTTCAAGAACTCATGGGTGATCTTTAGCAAGTTAAAAATAATATTGCCAGACTTGCCCGAACGAACATTTCTGGTTGCATATATAATGGAAAATATGCTGACTTTCCATTTGTCACTACTAACAAACCACCTATACTTTGCACTTCTCTAGCATACTATATACTCAAAGCTATTCAGCTGTACTTGGCTAAACTTTTCCTCAGAGAAACCCAAACAATTAGGATAATAATTTTATGTTTGGACTGCAATAACAAAATTGAGACAGACTATGAAATTTGAATCTTCAAAACTATCCCTTCTGTATCCAAACACAGAGAGATGGAGCCTGATTTTCACACTATGCAGCTTGCAGGAAATTTGTTTGAAATTATGTTTGATCAGTATCTGTAAAACTATGAGACACTGCACAAAGTGCACAGAAATAGAGGTTAGTCAGTATTCATGAATAATAAATACCAGAAAGCAGGATCTAACACAGCCCAAAGTCAGACAGGCTTTCAGTATCACAATTTGCTTCTTCTTCCTCTCTTCATTACCCTGTAAACTGCACTATTTATTTTTCTGCCTAGAAAGATGCCAACAATCTAAGAAAAGCTGAAAAACATGAAACTTGCATGTACAGTAAAGCCAGAATAATTTTAAATGTATTCAAAGTTGTGGTACCCACAACATGGATTTAAACAGATTTATTGTAAAAAGAGCTGGAATGGAAAACAATACATTCTGAAGAAATATTGTGGGTGTCTTGTGGATTTTGGTTAAGCTTATGATGAAGATGAGTCCCAACCAAATATGCAGAACTGTGAATTCCAAGTGTCTAAGACCCCTCTACAGCTCATCACAAAGGCAATCATTTTTAGCAGAGTAAAAGGACATGTAAAAGGGTTCAAAATCATGTCAAGGCATACCTAACAGAACCACTAGGAAATGCCTGTCAGAGACCCACATCATGGGGCTTTTTTGTTTCCCTTGAATTTTGCCATTCTCAATGACCATCTGTGCTGCTGTACACCTGTGCCAGCCCCAGAGAAGTCACATCCCTACACTAATAAAATGTGGTTTGCTTTGCCATTTACATTCTTCTCTTCTCACAATTTTGAGCATCACTAATTTTTTCAAGGGAGAGAAAAGATACTGAGCTTGCTGATTTTTATCAGAGCTGGGTACTTACAAAATCAAAATATTCTCCTACGTTCTGTAGACAGTGTCTGTTGTCATGAGAAGAAAACGGGAAGTTGTTGTTCACTGCTTTCTGAAAAAAAAGAAATGATGGGAAAAAATATGAATTCTCCTAATTTGTTTAGAAATATACTAGTCTGAGTTCCTACATTCTGGCAGATGCTGAAATTACAGCTGCCTACACTAACTCGGAAGTCATTCTCAGATGTTAAATCTTCATTTGCACTTAATTTTATTGGGACAAAATGGACCCTCTGTACATTGTTGTTGTTTTTTTTTTGTTTTATTTCTTACAAAATGATCAGGAGGATTTGTGTTCCCTTGACTTACTGAACATACACATGATTAATATAAAAGAAGTGTAAATTTTCAAATAAGAAATGTTACATTCTGTCTACAAGCAGCAAAATATAAGATGTATGTCAGGATTGTCTTGTTTTATTCACTACCAAGCCCAAAGCTAATTAAAATGAACTACAAAAGGGACCTCAAAACTGAATTAATCTATGATTTATGTACTGAATGTCATGTACACTGCTTGTTGCAGGGGAAGTGGAGGAGGTATTAATCACATAAGTAATTTATAATCTCATTTTTTAACATAATGATCATCCAGACCCTAAAATGAAACAAGAATTTTATTTAAAAGAAAGTGTGTGTGTGTGGGGGCAAATGCAAAATTTAACGCATTTAATTTTTCAAAGTTTATTACATATAATTGCAGTCTTTTTAAAATAGCTAAAAATTGAAACACTGAAAACTCTTCTGGACTATTAGATGACTCCTGTGCTTCTTCAAACATTATTTTAATGTTTCATGTTGGAAACTTGATTTTTTTCTACAAATGCTCTAGTGATTTTCACTTTTAACATTGTGGAATTCATTTTTAATTTTTCTACTGTGATATTCACCTCCAAACAGAAGTGGAAGTTTTAATGTAATATAGCTTTTAAAATGTGTTTCAAGAATAAGTGAATTTTAAGATAGAGTCTGAATTAGTTCTAAAGATAACTGGGTGCCTGATCAAGCAAAAAGAATCACTGAATACAAAATCTGCCTGCCTGCAGCCCAGTTGCATGATCATATTTTAGGCTATTTGGTATACTAGACAGATTCTCTGCATTTATTTATTTTTTTTGGTAGGTGCACAAATTCACTTGCTTTATCATATAGATTCAAGCAGACCTGCTAAATTCAATGGATAGATTCTCATAGATGTGTTTAAAAATAACCTCTAAGTCAGTAAAACATAGGAAATGCTAACATATCCTCCTGCAACTACAGATCAATACCAGCATCTTAGAAGTAGTGTTCATTGCTTGTGCCTATATTCTGCATGAAAACTGAAAGCCAAGATGTCAAATACTGAATAACATCTCTTGGAAGGATTCCCCATGTTAACCAATGTTTAAAAAAAATCTATTTCAGAATAATTGTATGACTATCATAAAGTAAGAAATAAGAGACAATATAGGCTTAAACAGTACTATATTTCTTAGAAAATTAATTAACCTCACAGCCAGTGAGTTCCCTCATACAAAGAGATTAGAGACATCCAGCTCCACATGCAGCGAGCTTCCCAAACTCACCAACATTCTTTTTGAAATGACACATAACCAAAATTCCTCCTCAAACTGTTCATGAGACATCACGTTTTTGCTTTTGATGCTTCTTTTCACTCCCACTGCTAACCTCATTTTAATTCCTGGGAGACAGGAATTCCACTAATGCTTTTAAACAGTGAAGGGTTGGTAAATACAAGGTGTAACATCAGGTAAACAGTCATACTGGTGTTGATAAACAGCTGTCTAACATGATCCTTTTCAAACAGTGGCAATGGCCCGATGCTCCACAGAAAGATAACATATAGTTATGCTATACTATAATCACCTCCATTTCTTTTCTTTTCACTAGTCACAAGTTTGCCTTTCAAATATTCCTTCCTAGTCCATTTCCACCCTTCATTATAGTAAAATTTGTGAAATGAACTCAATATAATTGCTATGCAAAACAAAAAATATTTGCTGCACGAAGTGTCTAGGTAAAGCAAAACTCAGCATGATAATAAAGGACATCATTCTATGATTCTGTGATTCCATGACATAAAGATGGGCTTGTGAAACTGTACCATTTTTAATACATTTTAAAAGTACTGCTTTTTGATTGTTTCCGAAAGTATCCCATTTCTCATTTTTTAAGCAAGCCTTAAAAATGTTCCAGAAAGTTTCTAACTTTTTAACAATCAAAAGATAAATCTTTGTTTGAATATGCAGAATTTCTGAAAAATTCAAAACAGATCAAATTTCAATTAAATGCTCTTACAGGACTGCTTTACACACAGATTTTGGACTGAGATTGGCCATAATATATTCTGGCACATAAGCATGTCTCAAACAGCCATAACAACTAATAAAAGGGAAAAGTAACTGATGCTGGAGATCAGTAGGACCCTGAGTCCCCAAAATTATAGCCAAATAACAGTGAAATACATTTCTTCCTCAGCACAGCTGGCAATCACTTCATTCCCTGAGGCACAAAGTCTGCCAGCCTGCTGTAACTGCCTTGCTAACTACCACAAATACAAGTGCTGTTCTGATTTATAACTTAGCAAACGGTGCCTTGCAAAAAGTCTGTCCGTCAGGGGCTGCATGTGCACAGCAACCCACCTGCTCCCGTGCCCGGTACACGGGTGGCAGCCGTTCCTCCAGGCTCTGTGCTGCCTGCAAGTCCTGGACCTGCTTCTGCGCAGAGCGCGTGGTTGACTCCAGTTGACCCTGGCATGCTTCAACATGAGCAAACTACAAAAGAACAGAAACGGTGATCAATTTTAAAAAGCAATCCCATCAGAAACGTGGGCAAAATTCTATTTTCCCAGTTGGTTTTTGTATTATTTGTATTGGAGCAGCCCCTAGCGGCCCTTGCAAGAAGCATCGTGAGTGTCCCACACACAACCCATACCATGCAGAACTCAAGGTGCAAATCAGTAAAACAGACAGCAACATTATTTCCCCAGGAACTTTCTGGGAATTGTTTATATAATGATAGTCTAGTAAAAACATTTATGTTAAATTGTCTTTTTTTTTTT
>WBMW01004557.1:1307548-1432773 GCA_013396635.1 Penelope pileata | reverse complement strand
TTTTTCCCCATGCTGCTTTCACAGCTGTACACCAGTAGGTTTGAAAGCACAAACATTTGGGAATGGCTCAGCCAGATTTCGGGCCCGAGGTGAAGGAAACCCTGCAGCACGCTGACTGGATGCGGGCAGGATGCTGACAGGAGCTGCTGTGCTGGCACTGAGGGTGGGAGCTGAGGGAAATGCCAGCAGGTCGTGCCCAAAAGATAATCAACTGGGGCTAAATGTAAAAGAAGACACCTCATGCATTGCTGTAAAACTGTAAAATATCAGTGAGAGACTGCTTTGGTATGCTTTCTGTGAATACTTAGGACACTTTTTCCCCATAAACATGGGGGACACGGAGCCTTATTTCCCTTGGCAATGCCGATGACTCAGGAGGGCAGCCTGGGAGCTTTTAGGCTAAAGTGAAACTTCACCCTCAATGCATCACTTTTCCCACAGATTAAGGATAAAATATCCCAGTCTGACCAGCAGCCCCACCCCAGTCCCTCCTGCTGTCTGCCCTGCCCTCACCCAGGTGCCGGCGCTCTCTCCCTTGGCGTTTGGCCACCTGCTCTTGGACATGGCTCCGCGCCGGCCGCTGGCCCTGGCAGCTCTGGCCTGGCCACCCCTGGAATGCCAGTTGCCATGGAGGGCGTTTGTCCACCTCACAAAGGTGGGTGTCCCCCAGAGGAGACAGTGCGGGTAAGCAGCCCACACCAAATGGCTTCTGTACCCCATTCCTTGCCCTGCTCTGCCCAGGGTGGCAGGGAAGCCCATGGGCAGGGGACCAGGGACTGCGTCTCCTCATAGCAAACCTCTCTGCCATGGGTAAAAGTTCTGAGATGTTGTATCTTAAGTTCAGAATTCCATTGACAACGGTGATTATTTTGCTTTTTTCAAGTATTTTTTCTGTGGCTGGTGTTTCCATATTGCAATGTCAGCTTTTTAAACAGGTGCATCCAACTGGGACATTTTGCGAAAGTTCATTAAAGTTGTATTTTGAGTCTTCTGCCTCTGTATTTGGTGAGACTGAGCTATGAAGTGGTTCTGGCATTTCAGTAAGATCAACAAATGAGCAAAGAAAACATTTTTGTCCAAACTGTTCCTTTGTGCTTGAAAAATACAGGGAGCAAGTACTGAATTGGCCTTCAAGTGTGAGAGAAACGGAATTCAGTTTTAAAATGATTTATGAATTCTTCAGTCAGTCCAGTGACACAATCTCAACGGCAGTATCTGAAGAAAGGGCAGTCCTTGGGGAAAATAGAACAAGGGCACCAGGCGCGTTATTTCCAAGATGCAATTTCATGCTCTTTTCAAAACGGCTTTGCAGATATGCACGTCTTAATCATGTACTCATTTGTTTTAAAAAAGCTGATATCACCCGGGGGGCTTTTTTGCCTTCAAGTTTGAGGACTGAGCCCAGTAAGGAAAGGCAGACCCTGCCCAGTGCTGTCATGTTGTATACACTGCACATACTGCATCTATTGCATATACTGCACACACTGTATGTATTGTTTGCAGGTGACAGCCTGTCAGCATTTGTGCAACTTCTTGACCTGTCACAAACTGTACTGTTTTTCTGGCATGAAAAACTTGTGCTTTTGGTGGAGAGAAGGAAAAATACCATCTAAGAGAAAAGCAATCAATGATAAATAGGGAAAATCCTTTGGGTGCTATTCACAGTACAATTTGCTTTACACACCACAGCCAAGCCTCTGTCGTATTCAGCACATAAACAGCGGTCAGCATGCCCCCCATACTCTAAGGTGCCCCATCTCCATGTTTGCAAACAATGTAATTCGCGTTGTGTTTGCACCTACGCGCCCGAACCTCTCGGCGACCGCTGCGTGCCCGCCCCCTCACTGAGGCATGCTGAAGCTGACGCCCCGCCTCCCCGCCCGCCCCGCTCCCTCCCATCAGCGCCCGGCCCCGCCTTTCTCTCAGGCCCCGCCCCTACGCNCCGCCCTCCGCCCCTCCCGGGGCTTCACGGGAAAGCGCCCGAGAGGCGGCGGCGGCGGCGCCGTGACGTACGGTGACGCACCGCGCTGCGCCGCGGGGCGCTGGCAGCGCTGCTCTCTTCGGCGCTGCTGTTACCGCTGGGTGAACCGCGCCACCGGGGCCGGGCGGGACATGGCGGAGCTCTGCGGCCTCGGGGCCGCCGCCCCTCTGCGGGGAGACGCGGAGGAGCCCAAGCAGGTGACGGGGGCGGTGGGGCCGCGGTTGGGAGCGGGGAGGGCGGCGCGGCGCGAGCGCGGCCCGGGGGGGTTTTTAGGTTCCCTCAGAGGTGCGGGCCGCACTCGCGGCAGTGCCGCTGTCAGGGCCGGGAGCTGCTAATTATGATTCAGCTGTAATTGCAGGCAGCGTGCTTGTCCTTCAATTGAAGTGTGGCGTACTGCATTTACCTAAATAATGTCTCGTGGGTCTGTTTTGACTTTAAAGTGCCTCAGTTCAAAGCACTCTGTGTAACTGTAACGGTGTGTTTGGCTGCACCTGGACAGAAGCACCTGTGAGGGTTGTTTATTTCGGAGAATGTGGTTGCTGTTCCTTAGTGATCACGTTCGCAGCTGCTGCACCATCCCCAGGGGCTGCAGTGCCTTTCAGCCCTGTGGTTGCTTCCGGCCTCAGTGTGTTCCTGTTCTGTGGGGAGCTGACGGTGATGGCACGTGAGCCTCAGCCTCGCAGTGTGCCCCTGGCACCAGTGGCACTCACATGCTGATGGGGGCATGGGAAGGGTGTGCGTGGCTGCAGGGCTGGGCTCTGGCACCCTCCATGGGAAGGACTGAACGCTTCTGTCTGTAGTTTCCTGCCTATAAAGCCATAGCAACTCAAACTGATTTCCCTTTGGAAACCAGGGCTCGGTGTTGTTCCTTGGAGGCAACGAGGTGAAAAGCAGTGCTGTGGTGAAATACTCCTCTGCCCCACCACAGGCAGCCTTCGCCCGGCTCCAGGAGAAGACAGACCTGAAGCTGCCCCCTGCCAACTGGCTGCGGGAGAGTGCCAAGCTGGGGCCAGCGGGCACCACCGTCCTCGGCAACAACAAGAAGAGCACGCCGTTCTCAAGGTACATGCAGCAGGCTACTTCCAAAGGAAATACATCAGGCTCTGGGTTTTTTGCCAGATCTTTAAGACTAAATGTAATAGTATTACAAAAGATCAAAGTCGATTAAGTAAATATTTTTTTCTGCAACATCCAAGTGTTGCTTTTTCTTCACTGTTTTTCTACTTCATCCTCGATTCCTGCCTGTATGCTATAGTTTTGTCTCCTGTGTAGTGATTAACAATAGTGCTGATGGATTTTATTTTTCTGAGTGCACATTGACAGCTTCCCTGAGACAGTGATGCTGACTTTGTGTTCTTCTCAGGTTGGCTGTTGTCAGTGGATCAAAGTTGAGCTAGTCTGCTTGAGCTAGCCACTCTGCTTTTGGTAAGAGGTGAAAATGGAACACGTGGTTCCCCTGGACAGTCAAAGAGCAAATCTATGGCTGTTCTGGATCCTAAGAAATTGGAACTGGCTAACTCATGGCAGAGAACTTTTGTAGCTGTGTCAGGAGTGAACACAGAAGGGAAAGTCAGGGACAGCCCCAAAATGTGGTATTACCTTAATGTATGGATGTTTGCTAAGTAGTTGAATGAGGTGAGTTCAGAGTGTGTGGAAGTAAGAGTCTTGAATCCTGTGCTGAGCAGGCAAATTTGCACTAAATCAACTAGTTAGTGAAATGTAGCTGTTTGCAGAGGCTCTTTGTTTAAATCCTCATCATTAAATTTTAGGTGATGTATATCTTTGAGCAGGACAACTTGTTTAATATTTATGGTTGCTTTGATTTCAGTAGAACATGAACTGCTTTTTAGGATATATTGAACTTGAATCTATAGCTTCCAGTGGTATCTTTGGGAAAACTTGTGGGCTGTCAAAATGATTTGATTAACGAACCTTAGATCTCATTGCACCTAGTAACATTTAGCTAGACTGTGTTTTTTGATTCTAAAAGAGTTTTCAGAGGTTTACCGTGCTTTGGAGAACAAGGAGGTCTCTGTTTAATGTCACACTGTGCTTGCATGAGCTTGTACTATTTCCTCTGTAGCTTTGGAATGGCATACGACTTCATTGACTCCATTGGAAATGATGTGGATGTTGTGTCTGATTCAGAGGTATGTGTAACTTTAACTTTTATCAATCAAACTTATGTCTTATGTAAACCTTGTTGGAAAATACTGTCATGGCTTCTGTCACCTTTGCATCCATCAAGGAAAAGTAAATGTCTAATGAAACACTGCATAATTCAGATAAGATGATTCAGAGGAAGAAAGGTGCACATTCACTGATGGGTTCATCTTGGACAGTTTATTATTCAGACTTATATCTCTGTCCAAGTATCCTCTGGATACCTGGCAAATAGTTGTTATTCCTGTGATGAAGATAAAGCTTTTAAAATCCAAACCATGAATTTGCATTTTTTTGGTTGCTTTTAATAGTACTTGATTGTGATGATCTGAAGAGAGAATGTTTAAACTCAGTATGCAGTTTATGCTGACTGCTTGACACCACCACTCCCCGTTGACTTTGTTTTATTACTGTCATTCGTGTTCTCCTCTGTGACCTCAACAAATGCAACTTGTTGTGGAATTACCTTCTTAAAATTTCTGCCTCTGTAAGGCTTTGTTTTCTTGGCCATGTCTCTGAAATGTTAGGAGTGTATTCTTTGTCTCCAGTTTCCTTAGAACTGCATCTTGTAATGAAATATAATTATATGGAGTATAATCTCTGCTCTCTTTTCTCCTGTAAGAATATTAAAAAACTTCTGAAGATACCTTACAGCAAGTCGCACGTGAGCATGGCAGTGCATCGCATTGGGCGCACACTCTTGTTGGATGAGCTAGATATTCAAGAACTCTTCATGAGATCATCTCAGGTTAACTTTCTTTCTTGTTAAGTATACCATATGGTCAAAATGCATTATTTTGAGAATGGCATAGCCAGCCAGAAAGCATATGTGTATCAGTATTCCTGAGAACCATATGCTAGTAGAAAAGGTCTACGTGAAGCATATGCTGCTGTGTCGCAGCGATTGGTTTAACCACAAACTGCAGTGGAAGATCTGATGTCCTTATATTCATAGCACTGTAGGATTAAAATTCCACATCCATCTTCCCTGTAATTGCCTCAGTATCACGTTGCTATTTTATTTTATTGTTTCTGTGCTTTTTCTCTTACTGTGTAAATGACTTTCTAACTGAAAAGTTGACTTCATTGTAACATTTTCTTGAAAAGTTCTCAGTAAATGACCAACTCAATAGTTGAGTTGGAGTTGATTTATGTTGCTGTTAGGGTTGAGCATTCATAAAGTAATAAGGTACTTGGGTTACTTTGCAGATGTTTCTTGACATTAATTTGGTATTTATGATATTGACTAGACAGGGGACTGGACGTGGCTGAAAGAATTTTATCAAAGGCTGATAGACCAGAAGTGGCAAAGAAAAAAGAAGAGTAAGGAACACTGGTACCAGAAGGCTATCCTTTCCAAATTTTTGTATTACAGGTAATCTTACGTCTGCATTAACCCTGAATTCTGCACCAACTTCTGACTAGTTTATTCTCTTGAAGTAAATGTTAGAATTTGTCTTATTTACTGTTTTATCCTTATATAGAGGAAATTGAGAGTGAGATTATGAAATAACACTGTTTTTATTAGGAGTTGCAGTATTTAAAAGTATAAAAGTCTAAAATAAACAGCATGGCTTAACAACTTTTTTCAATATTCCTTCTGAAAACTGGATTAGACTTAAAATATGCAAGGTATAGAGACAGCTGCCATGATACTCTAAAATCTGTCCATATATCAATCTTTTAGCATATTAGCAAAGCTGTTCTGAGACTAATACATGAAACTTAACATTTCTATAGTGAATTCTCTTTGTATATTGTCAACTTTTTAATGTTTTGTCAGCATTAATGGTGATGGAGCTGCTCAGCCTGTTCCTTCCAGTTCGAAGCAGCACCAGGAGGGTGCTGTTCCAGGTGAGAGTGATGAAGCAGGAAGGGCCTCCTGGCCAGCTCCCTTTGAAATGCCTTCTTCATTATCTGAAGATCTAGGTGCCTCTAACCAGGTTAGTGCATTTTTAAATGATACATTAGTTTTTATAGAGAATATATGTATTCCTTATAAAATACTGTGTATTTCAGACTTTCAGAGGTGCTACCATCGTACTCATTTTGTCAGAAAGTCGTGAACTTTGCAGTATATGCATTTTAGCTCATGGCAGTGTGTCAGTGCTCCAAATTGCAAAAGTGAATTTTTTTGGTCAATGTAATACTAAATACCTATTTGTTCATGCATTTTTGAGAGAGAGAACATTTGGCTAAGAGCAGTTATTGATGACTTCACCTGAAAGTAGAAAAGTTTGATATTTGACTGGTGTGTACACAAGCTTAAGATTTTGATCTTTTTAAGGTTTTTTTTAAACTTCCATTAAAGTTCTGTTGTGGCCGTGAATTTATTGGTGAAGAGAAAATAAGGATCTTTGAAAATGTTTGCAAAACAGTTAAACAATGTATAAAAATGCTTGTTGTGAGGTTACAAACAAGAGGAAGTGATGTTGAGTAATTATACAACAAATTAGGATTAGGCTCTAATCCGAGGTTTCTCTGTGGTGAGGCTTAGTTATGAATATTGTTAAATCCCTATGTGCAATGTAGGAATCAAGCTTTTAAGAGGCTGAAAAATGTTGCATTCAGTCTACAATCTAGATTATCTGATTATGCTAAACAGTGTTAACAAATAGTAAAACAAATGACTTGAGTAGCTAACTTATGAAGGCTCTTACATCAGTCATAAAATCATGACTGTATGTCCTGATACAGCAATATTCTGAAGTAGAGAAATAGTTCAGTGCTTGAATGCTCTTAGAAAAAGGACTACTTTTTCAGCTTTGTGAGAAATTATTGCCAAATACAGCAGTCTGTGAAGAAGCTGTGTGTTGTTTTTTTTAATTTATAAATAAGACTCCATGATAGAGGATTTACGTTCTGGAGGTTGATAATCTGGTGCTGACTCTTGGGTAATAAACTGTTTCTGTAAAAACTTTCTTTTCAAAGCCTATGGGAATATAAGAAATAGTACAAAAGTACAAAACTTTGGTACTAGCTGTAGCTAAAGAAGCATTGTAGTCACTGACTGGAGACTTTTTTTCTATTTTAATATATTAAAAAAGGGTGGAGGTGAAATTTTGTTTGTTTTTGTCATTCTGAATATAAATATTTTTTTCTATGGCCTAACCTTACCTCAGCAGCAGAATCACTCCTTATCCTTGTGCTCTTCACAGGGAGGTGTGCCTCTTGAACCCTCATATATAGTGGGGCATGTGGCCTCAGCCCCCAAAGAACAAAACCTGACTACTTTGTTCAATGACGGGGAAAACAGTCAGGTATGCTATATGTGAAATTTGAGCTCAAACACAACTCCCCCACTTGAATCAAACATCTTAAAATTTGGTCTAAATTGAAGCCAAGAGGAAAAACTAAGTCTCCTGTAGAAGTAGCTTTTGTGGCATCTGTGATCTCGGTCTCTTAAGTTAACGTGAATGCGTAGCGTAGTTCATTTTGTGCTGTCTTTTATTTGCTGCTTTTGCATCTTGCTTTCTCGTCCTTCTGCAGACTGTCACAGAGAAGGTGTGTTCCTAACAGTGATTTATAGACCAATTTTTTTCTCTTAATGAAGGGACTTAAAAATGACTTTGTTCGTAACATCTTGTGGACCTTTGAAGATATCCACATGTTAGTAGGATCAAATATGCCTATATTTGGAGGTGGGAGATACCCTGCTGTGAGCTTACGTCTCAGGTGAATTTTGAAGTTAAAGAGATTATCTATACCAGCCTTGGCTGACTTGTTGCTTTGCTTTCCTATTTAGCTGTCTGCAATTTTCTTTTGGTTGACTCTTAATTCTTGCAGTTTAAAGAATCAAGTTCATGCTTTAGACTTAAATGGCAACAGCATTAGAAAATCCTGGAAATCAGGAAGTTTGATAGCTGTGTTACTGCACTAGAACTAGAGATGCTCTGCTGCTTTTTGTGGCTCTATGTCTTTATTTGAAAGTACTGGCTGTCTGCAACCATTCATGACTTCGACATGCATTTGAATGTTAAAATATTTCTGCTAATTTAGTCCATAATTTCACTCTATTTTTATTCTTACAGAAGGTAGCATTCTTTCATGGGAATTTTGAATTTCCTGCTAGTTAGGCACTTCATAAGTACTTAAAACTTGTTTCTATAGAACTTCTATGTTCTGACTGTATTCTGTTCACTAATACTTTGATTACTTGTTTGCTGGTCTTTGTCTCTGCCAATGGCAAAGAATAAGCAGAAACTTGAAACATGCTTGGTGTCTTTGCCATCTTTTAAGATGCACCTAGAAACTAACAGGGCTTTGTTTTGAAAGGGATTTTGGAAAGCCTGGGAGGTGGCCTGTGCTATAATTAGATGCTGCTAATGCTGCCATTCCTTTAGAACTTCTCAAGTACTTACTATTTTGGTAATAGTGTGACATGTGAAGCTTGTTAAACTGCCAGTCTAAGTGTAGGCCAAAACTCAAAACTGCTGAGGGAGTGTTAACATGTTGCATTGGAGAGGTCAGTACCTCTTTGATGTAACTGTGTTTGCCTCTTTAAAATTAACAACTAACAAATAGTTGTTTTAACTTCATGCACTAAAGTAATCTAAATCCCATTAGTAAACATCACGTATTTTCTGGAGAGTAAATAAAGACTTAACACTCAGCATACTTGTTTCTAGGGATAACAACAAGCCAATAAATGTGTTAACAGGAATTGACTATTGGTTGGACAACTTAATATGCAATGTACCAGAGCTTGTGATGTGCTTTCACGTTAACGGTATTGTTCAGGTAAGCCTGATTCTTAGCATTGTGCCTAGTTCATCAATTATTCAGTTTCTAAAATTTTTGAAGCTGTAACAGGTCTGTTTGAAATCTTTCTGCTTGACAAAAAAGATTAAAGAACTCCTAGTGCAGAGTGAGAAACATCTACAGTGCTTGCAGCAGTCATCTAAAAATACTCTTTTGTTCTCTCTTGCTTGCATGCAAGATTCCTACTTGCTGAGATTTACAAAGAAAAATGTAGCTGCAGAAATGCACCAGATTCTTACATATTAAAACCTGTGGTGTTCACTTGCACAGATATATGCATGCTTGAATTTTGTTTGTACTTACTGCTTTACAATAGCCTACAGATAGCAGCTGGGTTTGTCAGTTGTACTTGGTAGTGTACAGTTGCTGACGTAAGTTTGGTTAACACAGTAGGTATGTGTTACACTTTTTTTATGCTTTGTTCTCTATTAGTTGGAAGTTTATTGTACCAGTGGGTTTTCTTTAAGAGCAAGCATATTTGAATAACACTACTCAAAATTAAGTAAATCATTAAAATTAATTTACTTGGACGCTGTCGTAATAGTAGACTATTTCTTTAAGCAGATAATAGAGACCCTGATCTGTAGATTTGTGTGGTGGTGGAAGCAACCCCTCCTAATCTTGTTTTCAAATATATTCCTTGCAGAAGTATGAAATGATCAAGACTGAAGATATTCCCAATTTGGAAAACTCTAATTTCTCTACCAAAGTGATAAAAGATATTGCTCAAAATATCTTATCTTTTTTGAAATCAAATTGCACCAAAGAAGGCCATACTTACTGGTTGTTTAAGGGTAAGTAAATTTAGATAAACTAAGCAAAGATTTATGTTAATATCATGCTACTTAATGAGAAGTCTTGCCTTTCAGCAAGTGGGAGTGATATAGTAAAACTCTATGACCTAACAACCCTTTGTGAAGAAACAGAAGACAAATACCAAAACCCTTTTACAATGCCAGTGGCAATTCTTCTGTACAAGTGAGTTTTCAAAGAACTTCTGTTGTAATTTCTGTAATTTCACCATTTCTTTGTGTAAACTGTACTTAGTGGGTAAGCCTTGTAGACCTATCAAATGTGGGAAAGCCTACATTGTAGTGATTTTTGCTTAAAGCCTTTCTGTTTCTAGCACAAAGAAATTATCACTGATCTGTTGAACGTTTTCTCTTAGAGTTGCTTGCAATATGATGCTGAAGAAAAGCCAGAACAAAAAACACTACGGCACTATCAGAACATTGCTGCTTAATTGTCTTAAGTTACTGGACAATGGCAGACATCCTCAAGTAAGAGCAACATGTTTTTGTATCTTTGTGTAAAGGCAATGGAAGAGTTGTCTTGGCAGTCAGATCCCTTCTTGTTTAGGTGCCTAAATCCCAACTTCAAGCCTTAAAGCTGTTCCTTTGTGTTGGGGTTATACTTTGAGGCACATGGAGTCAGTAATTTAAGGTGGAGTGTAAGCACTTAATATAAAATTGTTCATCGCAGCTGAAGGGCCAGATGCCTAAAAGCAGGTCTCTTAAATGTGTGTGTTGGTTTAGTTTTCTAACTAGATCTGACCCAAATTTCCTAGCAGACTTGATGCAGTGACTCATCCTTGAGTGTCAAAATTTGCTCTTGTGATAGGGATGTGAGAGCTCTCTGAGTAAGAATTCAGTCTTGAGTAAACTTGAGGTAGAAAGAAAAGGGCAACTTTCAAGTTACCTATTTGTATG
This sequence comes from Penelope pileata, assembly GCA_013396635.1. Classification (NCBI taxonomy): domain Eukaryota; kingdom Metazoa; phylum Chordata; class Aves; order Galliformes; family Cracidae; genus Penelope; species Penelope pileata. Next base: position 1,422,159 of record WBMW01004557.1, on the reverse strand, counting down.
TACTCTTTACTCCTTATTCTAAACAAAGTATATTGATGTTGCTTTTCAGAAGAGAATTCTAACTTGAAAATAAATCATGGGGTTTTTCTTTTTTCTTCGTTTAAAAAGATTATTGCTTCAGCAAACTACATGTTATCAGAGCTTTTTCAGTTGGATGAACCTAAAAAAGAAGACAATACCGATTTCCCTATAAATGGAAATTCTGATGAAAGTTACAGTGAAGAAGAGGAGGAAATGCCAGACAGTGATGAAAACGGTTCTTACAGCAACAGTTCTGACCCGCCAGATGACAATAAAGCAGTGGCTATAATCAAATCTGTGGGAGAGTTATCAGTACCAGAAAAATACAAGTCTGTTCATCGAATACGTGTAAGTGAAGTTACAGATTTTTAAGGGCTTTCTTGAAAGCTTCAATTGACACAGGAACGTTTATGTTATCAAAATTCAGTTACCTGTTTTGTTGCAAGCTGTTGTCACTGTGTGTTTTTCTTTGTGTGGCATTGTTTTTTTTTATTTCTTAATGCTTTTCTCCTCTGCCTTGTGCTTCAGTTAACTTTTCAATATCTGCTCATAGAATTTGAGGTCTTTAAGTCTGCTGTAATGTAATGTTCAGATATTCCTCTATATTTGTGGCATGATTCTGCATTGCTAGCTACAAAAAAAAATTATTCCTGTCACAGCAGCAGAGAAAATGTTGCCCACTGCAGCTGTGTTTAAGAACTGCAGATGACCACAACCAAAACCAACCAAACAAACAAAAAAAAACCCAGTCCTGAGCTATTGAACCGTACAAAGGTAAAATGCATAATCAACCTGTAAGTTTAAGTAGCAATTTCTGCATAACGAATCTGCCTACTTTTCTGGGGCTGCATTACAGGCCATCTGCACATGCTTTTATAATTACTGTTCTGAAATGTCCCTTCTCCTCCTCCTCGTTCTAAGATTACCAAGAGATCAAGTATAGTTGTTAAGTTAAGCAGTATAGTGATGCCCAGGTATGTGAATTGCTCTCTGAGATAACAGAAAGAAATACCATGATGCTTTTCAGTGTGGAGATCAGGTGTTTCATTAGTGAGCTTTTTACCTTGTAATCTGTCATTTATTTCTTATAGCCGGTAGGTCTGGTATTTCGTACTTTGAACTTCTGTTTCTTGTTTTGTTTTTGCCCCTGCTGCCCTCTCAATCAAGCCCAGTTGTGCTTTTCCTGTCTGCCATGGCACTGAAGAACGTTGCCGGCTAGTGCTTAGCTATGTCCTGGAGGTAAGTTTGCTATCCAATTTCTAATGGTACTTCAGCTAGTGTGCGATTCTTGAAAGCAATACTTCGCAAATACACAAGACATCAAGGTGAATTAAATCAATTCTTCTTGCAGGGCTTGAAGTCTGTTGACAGCAGCGTTAAAAAAGAGAGCGACCTTCCTGCTGCTGACCCCAGCACACCAATCCCATTGAAATATGAAGATGAGTCCTCCAGTGGTGGTCCCGAGTGTCTGGAAAAACAGATGGCCTTATTTTTAGACAAAAGTAAGCTGTATTGTTGTGCTAATAAGACCTTTCCAGTACCAACACAAACTGCTGCCACTTCATTTTGATTGTTGAAACAGTGTACTTGCTTATGCAACAGCATTATTAGCAACAAAAAAGAAAATGCACTGCATTTAAAAAAAAAAAAAATTGGAGGGCATATTGTAAATAAAAACAAGTAGCGTATCTCTGATATTTTTGCATATCAAGGCATCTTTTGTTAGTAAGCACACAACGTTACTGAACCTTAAGTTGTGGCTTTCAGATTTCCATAAGGGCTAGGTAGTTTAGGCTTCAGTAGACATGGTGTGAGGAGCACCTTAAGTTGTTTGTGGGTGTGTGTTGTGTTTTTGTGGGTTTTGTGGTGGTATTTTGTTTGTTTAGTTTCAGAAGTCTCCATTCTTTTTTGTGACTTGGAAATTCTATGAGAGAGCCTTTTGCTTCCAGCAATTTTTTTTTTCCCCCATGTTAAGCTTGCTGGTGGATATTATGTGTGTAAATCATTACATAAACACATTACAATTATAGACCATACATGTTATACAGTTAACCAGGATTTCAGGTTTTCTCTTGTAGTTCTAAATTGTGGAAGGATGCAGGAAAGAAAGATCTGTTTATTCCATTTAAATACTCAAACTCCAGAAGTTTCAGGCTATAGCCAGTCTACTTTTATTTTACTCTGGAGTCCCATGAAAGGGAATAGGAAGGACTCCTATTCTGAAGGTAGTAGAGTTTTCTGTGGGTTGATGTGTTCTAGAGGCAAATGCTGGAAAGAAATGAGTGTCTTGTATGTATCAACAACTCCTCATTCTTTCCTTTTTTCCTCCCTTTAAGTCCCTAAACAAGCAAATTCAGTTTTGAGTTGATTAAATGATCATTTAAATGCTCTGATGTTAGTCTTCTAGTTCTGATTCTCATGAATGTCAGTGACCTGGAGATATATTTGTAATTTCCTCTTTCTTTATCAGATGTGATCACATAATTTAACATCTCTATCAGAAAGTTGCATTGTGTTGAGCTTGCATAAATTCTGCACATTACTGTTAATATAGATTGTTACTCATTTTCATGAATATCTGCTGAAAAACTTGGCTGAGGTCAGCTCAACTAGAACAGTGTGCTGATATCAGCTCTACTGCAGCCAGGCTCCAACTTCTGGCTTTGCTGCTTGGAGCTGATGACACATTGCAGCTGCTTTCCAGCTGGAAAGGAGAACATACACACTAACTTCAGTTATTTAGAAATGAGTGTTGCTTGGGAAATGTGGGAAATATTGCACAGATCTCAAAGATTCTACTTGATTTCTGAATTTGCATTGCAGTTGTTCCCTGGAGTGCTACTTGTTTGGGTAATAGAGACTGTGAATTACCTTTCTCTAGGTTAAGTTCAAATTTAAGGGAGAAACTTTCATTTCTCCAGTATGTGGATTTGTATGTTTGGTGGTTGTCTGTTTTGTTTTGTTATGCAAATTATGGAGTTTCTCAGGTGTATGTGTACACTTACATACGTATTGACAAGTACTCCAGAGACTTAGTTTGAGACATTTAATACAGGAATAAAGCATAAGAATTTTTGGCAGAAATCGTGACAAATTATGTCTGTGACTTCCTTATCCTTATCTACTTCTACCAAAAGAAATAGCCTTGGTTATTCCAGCAGTGTTTCAGAAGCTGTTCAGAATATTGAATGTTAGCTGTGCTGGCATATGCTCCTTGTATTCAAGCATCTTGCTGTCAGGTGAAATAAGTGGAAAAGTTGCAAGTACTGAGTCTATTTTGCAGATGAAAAATGTAGTAGCAGACAAATTGTCGTATTGTACTGTGCAGAGCTGTAATATGGCAATTTAAATTTACTTTGTCTATACACTGATGAAGCTGGGTCAGACCTCTGGTGTTATGGAAATGAGGTTTACTGAGGAGGTTCTGTTTGTTACAGTGGGCTCCTTTCAGAAGGGTAAGCATTCCAGTCAGTCAGGAATGATTCCTGGATCGTGGCAGTATAAAATGAAACTCCAGCTCATTCTGAAATCATCAAAGGCTTATTATGTCCTATCTGATGCTGCTATGATTCTGCAGAAATATGGGAGAGCGTTACGATACATCAAGCTGGCTTTGCAGTGCCATGGTAAGTTGCTAGAGTTTGTCATCTCTGTATTGACTATATACACACTTCACAATATGAAATACTTCTATGCATGATTTATCTCAATGGCATGCAGTGACAAATCTTATGCCTGTGTCCTTAGTTAAACTAAGTGTCTAGCTCATTCCTCTGGAGAGGAGGATGCAGGAGGAATAACTTGCTCATCTCCATTTGATAGAAGGGCGTTCCCATTTTGATGCAGTGGAAAACTTAGGGCGCAGATTTGGAATTCAGAGCACTGAAGCTGGGAGCATTCAGCCCTGGTGGCAACACAGAGGTGACCTCCTCTGTTCTTAGTTCTGTCACTGCAAGCAGATACTTACTCTCAGGAAAAGCTTGGTGGTTCCCATTTCATTTAAGTGTTTGTCTGAGTTTTCAGAAATATCAGCTGAATTAGATACTCTTCTAAAATGAACAACATCCAGAAGTGTTACCAAGAAAAACGGAGGGGGGGGGGGAATCTGGCTATTAAGGATATTAATTAATCAGAAAATGGCTTACACTTGGAGCTGTAGTACTGCTATTTTGCTCCCATATTTGTAGAATGGGGGTGGTGGAGTGGTAGAAGAGGCTCATGAAGAACAGTTGGTTTTAACACAAAACATCAACGTTCTTAACAGTAACTCAAAGCATTCTTCAGCTTTTCAGTCTTTCAAGGACTTAAATTTCAACTGTACTGTTTGAAAACTTGTTTTTTCAGACTGTATCTGACTCGATTTAATCTGTAGAAATTCAGTTTTCCTCTGTTTTAAATTGAAATCTGGTGCATCAACTCTGATTACAAATCCTAATACATCTTTAACAGAATAGTCACTATTCCTAAGTTGTCAGCTGCGTAGAGCTAGTGTGATTTTAAAATAAGCTAGTTACTCTTAGAAGAACATGTGTTGTCTGGATACAGAGAATGAATGTGATGTAAAACAAATTACATTGTCAGTCTGTGTCGAAACTTCTGAAGTTTGATTCCCTCCTTCCCCTTTCTTCACCCAAGGGATTTTTTTCTTTCAGATACTTACTGTTGTCTCTGTGCCAGCATGCTTCCTGAAGTGTTAGTATTTCTTTGCCAGTGTTTAACACTTTGTGGAGATATCCAATTAATGCTTGCTCAAAATGCAAACAACAGAGCAGCGTATCTCGAAGAGTATAACTACCAAACAAAGGAAGATCAGGAAATACTACACAGTCTTCATAGAGAATCCAGCTGCCAAGGTATGACACAGATGTAAGATAACTATCATAATTCAGCTCTGTGACAGACATAAGTAACTTCACTGTGCTTCCTCAAAGCTGTGCAGCAGCATTGCTTCCAGAGGAGAGTTTATTGTCATAAACAGCTTGAGTTGGAAAGGACCATGAAGATCATCCAGCTTCAACCCCCTTGCTGTGGGCAGGGTTGCCACCCACTAGATGATGCCTCCTTTTATTCAGAGAAAGCTTTTTTTTTAATTGTGCCTGTCATATGGAAAGAAGTTACCAGGATGCTGTATGACATGCCTGAAGCTGTAAACTGACATCTGTTGCTTATGTATTATGTAGGTTCTGCTTGTTGGGAAATTGTGCTATCATTCTGATGTTGGTCTTATACTTGGTCATCTTACTGGGCTTTTATCTCTAGGCTATCAGAGACTTAGATTTATTTGGAAATCCTATTTGATGAGCAGACCTTATGTTTTGTTTTTCAGCATTTGCCTGGGCTACTGACTTGTCTACAGACTTGGAATGCCAACTTTCAGTCAGCTGTAAATGTTATGAAGCAGCTTATGAAATTCTACTTTTCAGTAATTTGAAAAAGCAAAATCCTGAGCAGCATGTACAAGTACTGAAGAGGATGGGTAATATCAGGAATGAAATTGGAGTATTCTACATGAACCAGGCTGCTGCAGTGCAGACTGAGAGAGTGGGTAAGTATTCTTTATTTCTCTTCTTACTGTACACTGTTCCATTGAGCTAGGACAATGATTATATTCACTAATAGTGAGGGGAGATCTTGGGTATTTCTGATTATTAGGATGACATTTAAAGAACTTTGTAATAAGCATCATTTTTGCATCATTTTTTTAGAAGAATACAATTACCTTAATGTCCATTATAACTAAGTCTACTGCAGACTCACTATGACTTGTACGCTGTTTTAATGGAGCCTAAACTGAATGACAGAAGTATTTTTCCAGATGTATAGTTTCTAAAGTGTTGAATGCTGTCAGAAGCAAACAACAGTGCCAACAATAAAAACCCACAAGATGGCTGTTCTTTTTTTTTTTTTTTTTCCAAAAAAGTCAACCACCAGTGTCTTGTTTACAAGCAGTAGTTATCTAACAAAAACAAACTAGGTGCTGTTGGTTCAGTGGTGCTGTTGGTTCGGTGTAAACAGCTCTGCTCTCCTAAATACTGGCTGTGTCCTGTGACCTTTGTTGAATTAATGTTTGAAGAATTGTGAGTTAGACTTAAGGAAATGATGGACTGTCACCAAATTGTTTTTGCAAAACTGCTATTTAGCTGAAATAAAGGGCTAAATCTGGTTTTTACAGGCAAGTGAAATACAACATTTTTGTTTCATACTGTATCTTCATAGAAGTTGTAACATCCTGAATTCTACTCTAGGAGGAGAAAAAGGCATTTATAAACTCCTATTCTACTAATTTCCCTTTTTCTATTATGTGCCATGTTATCACAATTCTTTCTAATGTATGTGATGTGCAGTAGTGCACTTGTGGTATTAACAGGTTTTCATACAGGTTTTTTTTTTTTTTAGTGTTTTCCATGAATGTGGGTCTTCAGAATCATTTAGCTCATTTACATTCTAAGAGGCCTTTAGTATTTTCTGAGGAAAACATAACACTATGGAAATGTTTCTTTAGTATCTTTAAGAATTGAAATTGATGCTAAGTCTTATTTTAACTTCAGTGAGTAAGAACGTATCAACAACCGAGCAGCAACTCTGGAAGAAAAGCTTCTCCTGCTTTGAGAAAGGAATTCAGAATTTTGAGTCAATTGATGACGCCACCAATGCTGCTCTCCTGCTGTGCAACACAGGAAGGCTCATGCGAATTTGTGCTCAAGCACACTGTGCAACTGAAGACGACCTCAAAAGAGAGTTTTCCCCAGAAGAGGCCCTTTACTATAATAAGGTAACATGCTACTTTTAGAACGGCCCTTACTCTATTAGACCTTTTAAAATAGAATTTACCTAAACATCTTAGAGCCCTTTAATGAAAGTGCTGGGATGGAGAAGTTTAGTTTGTCTAGATACAGAACTTCTGCCCCAAACTGGTCTTCCAGTCGTGTTTGTTATGTGGAATAAAGCAGATATCTATAATCGGTGATTTCTTCTGTTGGTACTTATGGGGAATAAAAAGTTACCTAAAGCCAGTGTGTCCTTTGGAAGTAACTTTGTTTTATTCCAATGGGTAAATCTTAATGTTATAACTTGATTTTTTTGTGCTTTCTAGTGTTTTTGGCTTTTAATCTTTAAAAACCCAGATTTTTGAGCAGGTTGAGCTCTTTTTCTAGCATGTTTTCTGCAGTGTGTATTTGAATAGGCAGTTTCCCCTTTATGTTACAGTGTATCTAATACTATGATTACAATGTGATATGATACACAACTACCGAATTTCTCTTCAGTTCATATAAACTTGTATTACCTGATCCCTTCAAGCATAACTGTTTTGAAACAGACCCATAACTAATGCTATTTTAGTAGTCTAAAATAGTCTTCAATAACTTATTACTGAAGAGTGTGCAAAAAGTAATTAGTGTACCTTGAAGACATTCAAAAACAGAATTAAAAGTTGGTCCTTCTGCAACATAACTCTGGCACTTCTCATTTTTACCATCTTCGCAAATGTTTTCTGATGTTTTCTTATGGTCTTTAAGAAGATTCTATTTGGTGGCAGTGTTTAGATGTGATTCCTTTGCTCTGATGTACGAAGTGCTGTTACGTTTAGATCCTGACATCCAGCAGATGGCAATACCAATGCATAAAGGAGATGGAAATATATTGGTCAGGATTAAAATTGTGATCGGATTGAGTGTAAGGAAAATAGTAGAGAATAATCAGGTGTATTTTGAAATGTTTCCTTGAGAGTGAATAAAAGGGAATAAATTTCCAGTTGCTATAAATATAACCAGTAACTATATGTGCATTATTTTATAATCTGTAGGCTATTGACTACTATCTGAAAGCCTTAAGATCTCTTGGCAAGAGAGAGATGCATCCAGCTGTTTGGGACTCTGTGAACTGGGAGCTGTCTACTACGTATTTCACTATGGCAACTCTACAGCAGGATTATGCACCATTATCTAGGAAGGCTCAGGAACAGGTAATGAGAGGGTCTGTGACATCTAGGAAAATAAGCTCTATGCTTGCTGTTTCAGTTTTCAAGACAAGTTAATACTGGAATAACTCTAAACTTGTATTAGATTACGAAACTTTCATGAAGTAGCTTTGAAACACAGTCATATAAAGGCTTTGTTTTGTTTAGTGAAAACAGATTTAACCCTTACACTTCCATGTAATGTGATGACTGGCAAACTGGCACACCACTACATCTTATTTTCTTCTTGTAGATAGAGAAGGAAGTTAGTGAAGCCATGATGAAGTCCTTGAAGTACTGTGATGTTGATACAGTGTCTCCACGGCAGCCTCTCTGCCAGTATCGGGCTGCAACCATCCACCACAGACTTGCTTCAATGTACCACAGTTGCCTCAGGAACCAGGTACTAGTAAAAACTGTGAAGTTTTTCTATACAAGTTCCATGCTTAATGTGTAATACTTGTAAAGACTGATATTTATCCTTCTACCTGTAGTTGAAATATTTATTTAAAACAACCAGAAAAATGTGAGGTGACTTTCATACAAATCAGTGTGAAATGCACTGTTACTTTTGAATAGCATCCTTCAGTTGGAAGGGATCTTCAAAGACCTAGTCCAACCCCCTGAGCAGTTTGGGGCTAACTAAAAGATAAACCATGATTAGTAAAGGCGTACAAATGCCTCTTGAACACTGACAGATGTGGGGCATCAACCACCTCTCTAGGAACCCTGTTTCAGTGTTTGTCTGCCTTCAAGTTAAAGATTTTCTCTTAATATCTAGTCTGAACCTCCATGGGGCAGTTTTGTGCCATTCCTATGGGTCCTGTCATCACCCTTCTCCTTTATAATGTTGGAGCTTTATGGTTCAGTCTGCTCTAGGTAGTTTCACACACTCATTGATAAATATCTTCAGTTTGGTTTTGCTTCTAAGATGCTCTCCTGATAATTCTGCTAACATTCTAGCAGAAAGTTTTCTGCCAATGACTTGTTAATGCCTTAGTGTAGACTTGCTTGTTGCTTCTTGAGGTGTGTTGTTTTTTATTTTAATTAGTCTTCATGATTAACTTGGCTCTACTTGATGTGAATTTCATAGTATTACCTATGAAAACATCAATGATGGCAGGTTAGTGATGTGTTCTAGAAGTGTGCTGGTGTTTAGTTGAACCATTTTGAATTGAGATGAGGAACCATTGTTTGTGCCTCATGTTTTCTATAAGGATTTTTTTCTAATACTTCATGAACACATGAATTGTCTGGCATTTACGATGTACCCTACTCTGAGTGCAGGTTGGTGATGAACATTTGAGGAAACAACATCGTGTACTTGCTGATCTTCATTACAGTAAAGCAGTAAGACTTTTTCAGCTCTTGAAGGATGCACCCTGTGAGCTGCTTCGTGTCCAGCTGGAAAGAGTGGCATTTGCAGAATTCCAGATGGCAAGTAAGTCTGTCTTCTAAAATGCTGTTAACTGTCTTATTTCATTTTTAAATAACTGTACTTCAAAGCAGGAGTAATCTGCTTCTCAGAATAGTCCTCTTTGGAAGAGGAAAGGCATTTGTATCATTCGGTTCTTCAGTTATCTAGGGTAGTACGCACTCTTTTCACAAAATCTCTTGAAATCATTGGAGGGAGGTAGAATTACAATCCAGAATATGTCATTAATAGTTTTCTTGATTTCTTTTTTCAGGTCAGAACAGCAGCGCTGGGAAATTGAAGACGTTGTTTGGGGCCCTAGATATAATGGCTAAAACCAAGTGTGCGTTCCAGCTTATCAGAAAAGAGCTTGCAGCAGAAAGTGAGCAGGTAAACAAATGGTGAAGTTATCTGATTGTCTGCTCCTGAACTTTCTGCATTCACATAAAAGTGGTCAGTGGGCAATGAAGATATTGCTTGTCTACTTCTCAGTCAACTTAACTGCTTAAATAGTACAAACAGAAATTGAGCCTACTGCAGTTCTTAGGCTTTAGGTGGAAGTGGATGAAAAAGTTAATCTAGAACTTGACTTTGAGCAGTGTCAAAATTTTCACTTCTTCCCCCAGTGCCCTAGAACTAGAAGACTTTTTTTTGTCCTCATCTCACTTCTTTCAATGGACTGATTTCTGGATTCAGACTTTTTTCCCCATTTAACTTTATTAAAAAGTGTTTTCTATAATGCCACTGAAGTTCATAAAACTTCATAGAAATTTCTTGAGGTGCTGAATTGCTGTACAGAGATGCATTAAAACATTCCTGTATATAGGCATATGCAGACTCACCCTGAGTGAATGGAATTGTGTGCAACTGTGTATTACGCTTTGGAAGTCTTTAAGAACTTAGTGTATGCACAATATAGATGGGGATTCTCTATATACTCTTTTAATATTTCAGTATTAAAATGTGGAAGGTTGTGTGTAGCTACTGTTCTTGATGCCTAAATAACTGTTCATATTTGCTGACATGTTCATCCTTTATTGACAACTTGAGCAACAAATTGAGTATTCAAGTCCGCATTTTCCTTGTACTTTTATAATTAAATGTTACAATACATTTAGCAGAGGCAGTTGTACTAACTTTTGTGCAGTGTGGCTACAGAGTAATTACTGAGGCCCCATAAACAAGGAGTCAGCAATTGTGATGTTGGTGCCACTCCTGCAAAGAGTAAGCTAACCTGCAGGTATGGTCATCTGGCTTAATTACAATTCTCATGGTGGACTTGAGTCAATTTTCTGTTTTTCTTTTTGTAGATAAGCAAGGATGAGAGTAATGCTGAGAGTATATCACCTAACGATTCCTCCACTGCCCTTAACAAGGAAGAAGTATTGAAACTGCTTACTATTTTTGAGTCTAGAATGTCATTCCTTCTCCTCCAATCTATAAAACTGTTAACTTCAACGAAAAAGAAGATTGGGTAAGCTGAACCTCGATATGCATGTGTAAATGTGGGTTGGTTACATAAATATTTACAAACTGTACTCTTAAGAATGCAAGAATGTGCAGTGGAGCAGACTTCGGTGTGGAGAAGGAGCTGAGGTATCTGTTTGATCTTCCGAACACTTTGAACTTTTTTTGTTTTTTAGGTGTAATTGAGGGAATGACCAAGACATGTCTTCACTTTGTGTCTAGGCTGGATAGTTTTTTCTCCCTCTCATTTCCTGATAGGAGTCCGGGACTGAGAACATACAAAAAGTTAGCCTGAATGGTTTTATTCAAATGAGAAAACAAGCTTGTAACACCTGTCTGAAATGCACGATACAGCTATGAATCACAGATGCTATATCACGCTCTGTGATGTATCCTTCCTAGGATATATCTAGGATATACCTTCATGGGTATAAATCTACACACAAACCAGCTTGATTTGTACAGCTGGAACCTTCTGGCATACTTCTCATGGTCTTGATTCTGTTTATACACTTATTTAAAATAGAATTATTTGTTCATTGCATTAGGGATCCTTTGTCTTAGTGACATCAGTCTTCGTCTGTGGCAGGGGATTTGAAAGCTAGTGAGGGGGAAAAACTGCTGTGTACTACTGATATTTAGATATATCTTGGTGGTAAAATACACTAGTGACAACACAGGTAAGCACACATCATTCTTCAGAATAATGTAGACGCAACAGTAGCGCTGTAAACAGAAGGAGAAGCAAGTGGGGAAGATGCTTCTTGCACTAAAACAAGCTTCTGTTTTGCCACTGTTATCAGGTGTGGCAGTGTCATTCCTAATTACTTCTGGTTAGATTTGAATGTTTTTATTGCTTTTAGGATTCAGAGAACCCCTTTCATCCCCTCAGCAGCAGATACATTTGATTGCAGAAGTAATGCCAACATACAGTTATTTCTACTGTAACATAAAGTTAATTTATGAAAATGAGGCATTCATTTTAGAGAGCTGTTTTTGGAAGTTGGTAATAGTTCATCGCATTGAAGCACTGCTGATGCTAACTGCTGTTTTGCTACAGTAAATTGTGAAGTGGATTAGTCTTGCACTGTAACTTGTTTGCTGATAGGAGACTGGTAAATGGAAAAACACAAGCCTAGAGGAAAGCCTGTGTCTTTAGCAGTGGCTGAGGTGCAGTTAGGTGTGTGTGCCTATAGAGAAGCTTCCACAAGGTGGCAATCTGCATGTGTGAAATGCAAAGGAGTGAGGTGTAATTTGCATGTAACCAAGTGGGTGTCCCAAGTCACTGACTAAACTATTTCCATTCTGTTTCTGATCTGCCTAAGTGTTGTGTAACAAGCACTTCAATTTGTTTCTCATCATCAGGTCTCTCTTCATTGAAGTTTTGTAATGAAGATTTCATTTAGGGAACAGGTGACAGTTCTAATTTGAGTGAGGCAAAATGGGAGCCTTCCTGTAACATCTTAAACTTGTTTAAACAATGGTGGATTGAGGCTCAGCTTAACACTGTCTTTGGTTTAAGCTTTTGTTTAACCTTTCTAATACCTCCTGTAGAGCTTGCATATGTCTCCTTAGCTCTGCTTTACAGAGGGAGAAAGTGCCTGTCCTCAGTTTTAATAATAGGCAAGCTGAGAAGGAGGAAATTAAAGCTCATGGATGCTATTTCAGAGTCTGAGATGCACTTTGGCAGGGAACAGAAGAACATGTGGAAAAACTGATGTTTGATAGAGAAACTTGCAGACTAGCAATAAAACTGAGTGAAATCAGTTCTACCTTCTGGAAGTTAAATGCATAAGCGTAGCTGAACTTGGCTGTGTATGTTGGAGGGGAAAAGTAATTGAAATTAATATTTTGTTCTGGGAATTCTTGTAACTTATCCTGGAAATACTCTGCATTTCAGTGGCTTTTTATTGACTACCTGTTCTGCTTAATAATTAAATCTGATTTCTGCCAAGTGTTATAAATTGAATTTGCTTCACCTTCTTGTAATTCCCTAAGCATTAACAATTAAACTGACTGCTGCCTGCACACATGCACACCTGATTCAGTTGTAATACAAATGGCAGCATTTCTTTTTTTTTTCCTAATTTGAGTCATTTATTTATTAGTCTTGGATGTTAAATGTAGGGTGGCAAAGAGGAGTGACAGTGGAATAACAGGCCAGCACTTGTTTGATAAATTTACAGTGATGCCTGTCAGATGGAGAAAATTGATGGGACCTTAGACTGCAGACTGGCAAAAGAGGATTGGCTTTTCTGTGTGAAGTTATTGGGTATGGAATAATCTCTACCATATGGAAATAATTTAGATCTGTGGAACTTGAGAAAATGAGGGCCAGATCATAGCCTTTGGACTTGAGCAGGAAAATGTCCATAGTGGGTTTGCAGGGTTGAGCTAATGGCAGGCAGCTGCCCAGGAGCATACAGCATGTCATGAATGGTCAGGGGTCTGTTTGCATTTGGCCTGATCAGATGAGACAGACTTTGACAAAAGTACAGACTTGGCACAGAGACACTGACTAGAAGGTTTGCAACATGACTTGAGGTTATAAGTTAGTAAAATGACCGGAGTGGAATTGAAGAAAAACTGGAACTCCTTATCCTTCCTGCAGCACAAGCACAGGCCCTGACTGCAGTGCTGTGAAATGGCAATAGGACTCAGGAAACAGGACTCTCAAAGCATCAGCCATGTGGTTTCAAAGAAATAATCACCCATGTTACTGTTTCATAACTGTTTTGATAATTTGTAAGTAAAATGTCATCAGGTTCAATAGTTTTTGTCTGTTTCCTTTTCAGGGGCATTAATGAAGAAGAAGTTACTCTTAAAACAAACAAGCAAGTTTACTCTCTCCTGCTGCGTGCAACTGCTAACAAAAGTGTGACCCTGCTGGAGCGAATAGAGGTAATCTTAAACTTGCTGGAGCAGCTGGCTCAAAGTAGTGAAGCTTGTAATGGAGGAATTCAGTGACTTCAGTGCTGCAAAAGAGCAGAAACAGTGCCTTGTGTATGCATGGGATTGCTGGCATTTCTTCCCATGTGGTATTTGGATTTATCAAAGGTGGTAAGAATATTGCCTACATTGTTGCACGGTACATGGAGGAAAGAACAGAGTTCCCTATTAACCTGTGATAACTCCAATGGTTCAGTTATCAGCGTTTCTTTGTTTGAAATGCAAAGTTGGGGCTCTTAAAACAGACTTAACAATTTTTTATCTTGGAGAAAAGCACAATTTTTCTCTTCAAGGTAATGGGCTTTGCAGTGATGCAAATGTTTTTGCATAGAAATATAACCTCACAGTTGCTCTGTTTGATATTTAATGATATACTTTGTAAGCAAAGCTTTATTAGAATAACCAGTGACATGAAATGAAGCTGTACAGGGAGGTCTCTGTTGGATATGTGGACGCGTTTCTCCCATTACAGTTACTGTCTTGCACAAAATGTGTGCCTTCCTAGCTTTGATGCAAGAATCTTGCAAATATTAGTTACCGCTGGTATTTCGTTTGCAACAGGAAGTGAATGGTTTTAGCTGTGTTTGAATTGATCAAGAATAGTGTTCTTTTTCAGACTTGAAACTGTGAATAAATAAAAGCATATTTTTAAATAAATATTTATTAAACCTATGAATCATTGACATTGTGTTTATTGATTGTGACTTTTATGCTTTCAATCCAGAAGTAAACCGTTCAACAGAACTAAAACCATTTGAAAGGCACTGAGAGCTGAATTCCTTAGTGCAAGGCTGGAAAAAACTTGATCTCTCTGAATGGCAGCACAGCACTCTAGGCTATCAACCACTCCTCACTTCTGTATCCTCAGGAAACTTGCTGAGGAGGCACTCTGTCCCTTCATCCCATGAGTAAGTTAAACTACACTGGGCCCAGTACTGACCCCGGGGGCTCATCACTTTTTTCCTCTTGTGAGTAGCATAGCTCATTGTAGGTGGTAGAAATTGTCATTTAAACATATTAACAGTTTTAATGTGTGTGTAATACCCTCCTGCAGACACACTATGAACTACTTATGCTGCTTGTTCTGAGATGGTGATACTTAATGCCTTTGTGGGAGATACAGAATGAGGTGGTTTTTTTTTCTATATGGGGCATGCTCTTTTCACTCAGGAAAAATAACTGTTTATATATATCCTAACAATTTCAGTGTGGCTTGACAAGTGTCCCTTTAGGTCTGGAGCCCAAATAAACCTGAGCAAGTACACCTTGTGATGGGATGAAAGAGGAGAGGCTTAGCAGGTATCTGACTTCTGCTACTTCTGAATGACTGAATCTAAGGTCATGACTGACCTTAGGTCAGACCGATCTGAATGAAGGGGCAGACTGGGAGTTCAGGTTTTGGTGTTCTTCCTTGGGGCCTCACTGTGTTCTCACTTGGCCTGAGCTGAAAGCTGCAGGAAGTTGAACAGCAGGTCACTGGAGCAAGGTGACTAAAAGCACTATGCTTGAAACAACATCATCAGGAACCCTGGCAGTGGTGAGCACACTCTTCCTGACAGCTCTGAAGAGAAGATTGAGAGGTAACTCGGCAAGGTTGCTGAGATCAGTGAGCCTCAGGTGCAGAGAACAGCAACAGATTCTTGGCCAGAGAATAGCTGATCTGTCTCTGGCAGATTCCTGCTGCTAAGGGGAAGCTGCAGCTGAACCCTACTGATGGGATCTGATTTAGCAGGCTCAGTGTGTGCACTACTGCAATTTTCACTTCACGAGGACAAGTCTAAAAGGTCTGTCCCAGAGAACAGTGTAAGACTAGAGCGTAATCTCTGGTTCCCCTGAGACTGAAGGAGGTGCTGAAATGGGCTTTTTCAGAAGAGACTGTGCTTGCCTGAGTGTGCTTTATTGGTCTTGCACTACCCAGATCTGTGCTCAAAGGTAGTGTTTCCTCCAGTACCATGTACACCTTCCTGCATCCTGCTGATTCTAGAAGCAGCTGCTTGCGTAAATAAGTGTGTACTCCTCTGCAGGCTCTTAGACTGGCTGACAGTCGTGTGCTACGTATTAAGAGCAGGGCCTCAGTGTAGGCCCTAAGAAAGAAGAACTCTTGCTGTAATAGGTTTGTTACTGTGATTTTTGGGAGAAGTTTTGTGAGCTTTTCTCCTTTTCCTGTAACAAGAGGAAACTGATGTTTTAGAGTATTTTACCAAGGTCCATAGAATAGATCAACTCTGCAATACGTTGACTGGCTTACTAATAATGTTAAGCCCTGTCTAGTTTGAGAATGCTACAGTAGCTGGATAAGACAGCAGAACCTTTCCTGCTTCTTAATAACAGAGGCAGACTTGCAGTTGCAAAGCCAGCAGCTGGGAGGGGAGTTTCTGCCCTGGTTGAACGTTTGTGTCTGCAGGGAACAGGCTCCTGCAGTGCCGTAGAGGCAGGTTGGTAACCAAGGGCCCATTGCAAAGTATCATCCAGGCCTTCTAAAAAGATGAATTCCTCAGCCCCAACCAGGGCAGAGTTCAGTGGCGTCTGAGCTCTGGGGGAATGGTGGTTTCAGCTGTGGAAGCGTTGCTTGGATAAAACTAAGGCCTGTACATCAGCTGATCTGACTGGAAAGGAATAAAAAGCCACTCCACTGCTGCAGTTCTATTCCCTTTTCTCTTTTTAATGAAATGTAATATTCGGTGTTACAGTGAACCAAGCTACAGAGTTTGTATTTTCTGTTTGTTAACACACAATGTATGTCTGAATTTTGGATTCAGATATTACGTCAGCTGAGTCACAGCAAGTTTGTGGCCTCCATATCCCATAGCAAAAGCCAGCTCAGCCTCACCTTGCTGAGTGCAGCTGGCATCTCTGTTTGCCACAGGTCAAGAAGGAGCACACAAACTGATTTGGCACACAAGGCAATCTGATTTCAAGCTGAAGTCCTTTGTGGTCTCTTTTATTGTTATATTGAATGTGATAAGTATGTGTTACTTGGAGATGATGGAAACTGATACAGTCCCTCTTGGAGACACCTACAGAAATGGACCTGAACTGATGAATGAGACAAGTAATTAGATGTGACTTATGCTAGCAAAAGAATTTGCCATATAACGTACGGGAGCACCAGGTCACATGAATGCCTGCTGTTCCCAGTTCTTGCTCTCTTCTGACTGACCCCATCTCCCCCTCTTCCTCTGCCCCTAGGCAGTGGCTCACACACATCCTCTCCAGCTCCCTTCTTTCAGATGCTCGAGGTGCGGGCAGTACTGCAGGGGACTTGAGCTGACTTCCAAATCCTCAATCTGCTGTGGATTTATTTCTGAACGCAGAGACGAACAGTTCAGCACTCTGTGTTATAATGACACTACCCAGCTGTATCTGAATGTTAAACAGCTTAACTTCAATCGTCCTTAAAAAAAAAACGTGGCAGAGAAAGTCAACAATTGCTCCTTATTCATTCTCTTCCTTCTCTCCTTGGGGGCATGTCTGTGCAGAGTCCTGCAGCTCCATCCAGTTACCATAGCAATTCCAGTATCCTAGAGGATGTTCTTTTTTAATGATGAAATATTCTTCCCACTGCTCGACATTATCTTCCAGCAATTAGTAGGCTTCTGAGATTCTATTTCATCTCAAGGAACTGAAGTGCCCCAAAATGGTTGTGTTCTTCTGCCCAGTCTGACGAATCCATGTACACAACTTGAAATTATTTCTGTTTATATTAACATAATTGGGTTCAGATTAACTCTTATCCGAGGTAGAAAGCTTCTTACCTAATTGGAAATTCAGGTCATGTACTCAGAATTAAGCTAATTGAAACCTACAGCAAATGAGGATTTCTCTGTTATGCTACGAACCTTAGCGCTGTGCTAACAACATGAGTGACTTTCGTGAGGATTATAATTGAGTGCATTATGATTTAAACCTTCTGTGAATTTCATAGCTTTGGCTGAAGGTAGCATTAGTGCTAAATAGGATTACTTTTTTCCCTTTCACAGATAAACAATTAAAGTATAAACCACATCCAAACCAGACAACTCTAACACCGTTATTAACGATAAGCCAGTTTATTTCTCTGTTAACAAATCCTCCTTCTTTATAGAAACAGAAATCAAAAACTCATTTTTTAAGACTGTGAGGATATTTGGTGTCAGTAACTGACCTGCTATTAGCTCCACTCAGAGCAACTTCACTGCAGGAATTGCCCTATTCCACTGAGAATCTATAGTCATCATTTCAATATAAATATTTGAAAAGCAAAACAATGAACAAACTCTAGAACAGGAAATACCTCGATCTAAGTATGATTTTCTTTTACAAAAGAAACAGAAGATGTGCACATAAAACTGACTAGACAGAGAGGTGAAACCCTTCCCCTGTGTACTAGCAGATACCTGAGGTGATACACTGAACTTGTCATCTCCATCTTCTACTCTGATGCAGCCTAGCTTCCCAAATTAGTTTTCAAGGAATCCCCACATTAAATATTTACACTGCACACATAAGAAAAAGGAGAATAGCTAGAGGCTTTAAAACATGCTGGACAAATTGTACATTTCTCAGACATTTAGATGCCAGCAGCTCACACAGCTGCTGACAAGGACAGCGCTGCAAATTCCCAAGCAATACTTTCTTGCATGACAACAGCTCTGCAAAATGAAAAAGCCTTCTAGAAAGAACCACACTCAGCCTCAAACACATGCCGTGCTCTCACTTAGACAAAATGCAGTTCTGGGGGCAAAGTGCCTTTTGGATCCCAGCAGCCAGGGCCTGGGGAGTCGGACTCTCTGCAGTGCAGCTGACTGGGATTCCTGCTGCCTCCATGGCTTCAGCAGTTGTGGGACCAATAGCAGCAAACTGAAACGACATTTGATTACAGTTGTAATTAGTGTAGGCAGGTATGGTATGAGCTCTTATTAGCTACATGCTTTGCTAAGTCAGCAGAGCAGCTTGCATGTCTGACCTTACTGAACTGTAGTAACCATTTCGTGTCGAGGACTTTCAGTACTAAAATCAGGTATTGGTTGAGCTGTTTAGAGATTACTTAGGAAAGATTATTGTTTCTTCCACCATTACAAACATTTAAAGCTCATATTTCCAAAAACAGGAAAAGTAAGAGGAATTTTAGTATGCTTCAGCCCATAACTGCTGACTCAAGCCAGAACTATCACCACCTTCACACCGCCAAGGGAAAATAAAGCCTTTACCCAGCGGAGACTGAGCGAGCTCTGGGGGAAAGAACTCTAGGTGAAAACAACAACTTTTTTGAAACATTCTCAGCTATGTGTTAAGATGATGTGTCAATGAGAAAGCAGAACAAGTAGAGGCTACAAGAAGGCAGTGTGAGCAGCTCAATGGGTGCAAGGCAGAGCTCGCCTGTGCTCGGGCTGACCGTGGAGGGGGGACATGCACAGCACCCGCCGACCTGCACAAGCGCTGGGTGTTTGCTGGAGAGACAGCCAGAGGCCTGCCTGCCTTCCTCATCAAAACCAGACTGCTTTCTCAGCAGCAAACCTTCCATTTGTATCATCAGGAACTGCCAGCTCCAGCTTCAGTGAAGTTCTTTTTATTTGAATTCAAAAACAAGTTACAAACCTCAACGCTCTGATTTGCTATCACGAGGGGATTGTGCTTCCCTGTGTAAATAGAAAGCTCCAAAATCCTGAACAAGATGTTCTTCTTCCTCTTTATTTTGCAATGAAAAGCACGGTGATACCTTCATAATTATAAAGGATGTTAGCACCTCAATTATTTATCTCTTTGGTATTAAAAAAGTCTCTTCATTACAGAATGATTCATTTTCTTCTTTCCTAGAATTTCTGTACTAATTCCTAGGATCACGATGTTGTGTAAAGAAATACCGATGCAAACTTCTCTCCTTTGCCCTCTGCCTAAAGCAGTTCCTAATTCAGGAATATAAGCTGCTGCTTCTTACACCCAGCACAAACATTGGCTCTTTCTCTCATCATTCCATGCAAACACTGCTGTGACAGAGCGTGCCCAGACTTACACTTGTAAAAAGTTAGAGAACAAACTTTCATATTTCAATTTTTCAAGGTAGTGCTTTCCTAGTCTGAACTTGTCTTAGAAGTGAGCTACCGTGTGTGTGTGTTTTCAGACTGTTACCTTATGTTTAGCCCAGAGAAATGTCATCACTTTCAATAACTGAGTAAGCATTCACAGTACGATTCTCTCTGACTGTCTCTCAATATTGTATATTCCATGCACTTATTTTATGATAGGTGTGCGTGGACTGTGCAGGACACAACAGAGCACTGTTCTTTGCACTCTCAACACAACCTAGAGAACTCTCAAACCATTTTCAAATTTTCTGCTGTGCAGCCTCCACCACAGTAACCTGCAGTTTCTGTACAGGTATGGTTCACTCTCAGCAGACACTTCTATAGGGCTGCACTCCCAGGCCTACCCCTTCCAGATGTTGCATCATTTGTTTCTTCTGTTCTAAAGATAAAGGATGCAGCATGACCAGACTAGGCACTTTTACAATAAGCAAAGATTTCCAAGAAAGCTATCATTCCCTCGAGCCCTCAAGTGTTGAAAAAGAACCCAACAAACCACCCCTTTTTAAAGAGATGTAGATAGACCTTTCCTGCAAACCAGGACTCTGTCCCCAGCCTTGCAGGAAATTCTCTGTTCTGTTCTGATCCTTTAGATTATGGCAGCTGTGTTCTTATTGTGCCAGTTCCCTTAGAGTACAATGAAGAACAGAGAGGAAGGTGATGAACAAGATGTGTTGTCTTTTGAAGGTATGAACCTTGCATAACCAACACTTAGACAGGAGGGATGTGCAGGTTAGTTTTAGCTCATAAATGGACTGTGAATGCCTGGGAGATACCTAATGATTAAAATGCCACTGTACTCATAAAAGTCTATTTCAAGACCTATAGCAGAGGAATTTTTTACTCATGTATGTAAAAAGGCAAAACTCTCTTAATGATTTAACGTTTCTAATTGCCTTTAAATACTCAGACTTCATTAAGGGATGCAAAATACTGAGGCAACTAGTAATCAAGTTTAATAATAATTTAAAAAAAAAGCCTTTTATTAGTTACTGTTTCTCAAATCAAGTCTGCAGAGCTTTGCAACGGACATCAGATAACATGTTTTTTTCAGAGAAATAAGCACAAAGAAAAAGCCTGGCATTCCTGCTACAAAATGAAGGTTTGAAAAGGGTGTAACCGCTTTCCTCTCCCTCGGTCTCCCAACCCAAGCCTGCTTCCTACTGTGTTTCATCACCTTAAAAGAGCACGTACCTTCACATGGCTGAGAAAATCCCCAGAAAGCTTCTGAATGTGCTGGAGGCAAAACTTGACGCCAGATGGACTGAAGAACACGACGCTTGCTGGAATTCCCTGAGTAAAAGTAACCGTAAGTTGACAGATTTCTCACAGTTCCAGCAGCACATGCTTTCACAGAAACCCCTTTTACTGTCTCTGTATGGACACAAAGTGTTTTTGTTGAGGAGGAACAGATGTTAAGCCAACAAAGAGGGCTTCCTGTGGTGCAGATGCCTGCCAAACCCCCACTGTACCACATAATGCTGAAATTCAGGTGTGACTTCAAGCAAATGCTTTGTCACACAACCACCTGGTGATAAATGCACTGACATTTTTCTTATTTTCTTGTTTAGCAAGAAAACTCAGCAAGTTATTTTGCTAAATCCATTCCCATCTATCTCAGTTCTGGATGTATTCCCTGTTTCCCAGCTCATATGCTTTACCCTGAGTTCTGCCCACCCTGAGATGCTGTGAGAGAGATGATGCCTTAAAGCTGCAGACCACTGGGACAGCTTTCTCTCCCAGAATAAGGCTGCCTTAGGATAGCAGGAGAAACATTCTGTAGCCAAAAGAAAATTCTGCAAGATTCTGTCTGGATTGAAGGTCCTAAACTCCTTCAGACCCAAAGCACGTGCCTTCTTTATCGTGACTTTCTGTCTGACCAGAAAGATATGCTACACGAGATGTACTCAAACCACATCTGTTCCTGCTTTACAGTGCATGACTTGCAAGCTGCCCTTAGCTCATGGGAAGCTGAATGAGGTTTAACACAGTGCTGGTCATTGTCTCACAAAGTGCTAAGCACTTGTCAGTTTATATCAGCTCTCCACGCACTAAATATACAGCCCCAATATCAGCAGTTAAGAACAACTGAAAAGCTCATGAGAAACTCATTTTAACAGCTTCACCCTGAAACTAACACATCTAATTGCAGCAAGTAAGGAGATCCTCAACAAGAATTCTGAATGTTACACAATGCATATGTACTATTGACTCACTTTTATAACTGGTATAAACTAAATGCTGTGGGGATTGGAATTGTAATATCCACCCAGGAACGTGGGGATACTCCAATGCATCAGTTAGACTGCCCATGCCATGGCCTTTTAGGGCCTCTTGAAAAACAACTCTGAAATCAATATGTAATTTAACAGGACATTAATGCACAGATTTTAAAAAGAGGTGCGACGTGCTCAGGCAGGCCAAGATTCTCCAAGAAGGAAAGGCTACATTTTGACAAAAATTAAACCTAGATCTAAAGAAGACTCCTACAAATGGAAAATTCAGAAAACCAATCAGGACAAAATAAAATCAATTATTACTAGCTTCAGATCTTTTGCTAGGCACTGCTCCTTGCTTAATGATGTTTAACAGTTGTTTTTTAAAGGCAAAAAATTATAATTCTAGCAAATATATCTCAATACATTTGTCAACAGCATGTCCCTTGGAATTCTAACATTTAAGATGAGATTTATATTCATGAATTGGATAATCAGAGGAGGAACACTGAAACTATGCAGGGCAGAAAACTGCTACTGGATTCTGATTCATATGGCCAAGTTGCCCAGCAATATTACAATAGTAACAGAAAAATAAAGCTGTTCAATAAATATCCTCACTAAATGTAATGTAAATGTGAAAGGTTTTGTTTTCTCCTCCCATCAGCGATGGGATTCTAAAATACTGGGTATGTAGGATCATTGCTGTAACAAATAACGAGGGGCTCACTCTCTGCCTGTTCGTTTTGCTGACAGTCAGCAGGGTAAGAAAAAAAGAAGCCTGTACAGGAAATTATTCTATCATCACCACTATCGTTACAATCAGCTGAAAAAAAAAGTATATTTTGGTAGGTTGTATCACAGACCTCAAAAATTCTCAGATCACAGCAGCACCCAATACCTGTTGTGAGAAATAAGTGCTCAGCGACTCCTGGAGATCGGTGTGTTGGGCTGTCTGGTACACAGTCAGGCTCTCCAGAGCTATGCCTGGAATCACAAGAGGCATTCGTAACTAACAGGAGTTCACTGATTTCTGGTATTTCAGGAAAACATTCTTAACATATTGCTTACACCTCAATGTACTATTTCAAGCTAAAAAGATTTAAAAGATACAGAAAAATGATGTGAGGGATTCATAAGTTATTTCTTCTGTGTATTGTACAAGATGCAATAAAACTTTTGTAACCAGAGGACCTTGAAGCATGTTAGGAAAGCTGTCAAGCCCTGCAGCCCTTCTGTGAATAAGTTATCTTCCTTCTTGCAGATGAGAATGAAGGTGATGCACAAAAGCAAATAACCGTGCTCGAGCTGCACTGCAGCAGAGTCCCAGAGCTGTGGGCAGCATTCCCACCTCACAGCTTTTCCTCCCATCCTCTAACCAACGGAACAGCAAATTCTATTTTTACTTATTCCAATTTGGTTCAAAATTGTTAGGTACAAATTTCCTCATAACTGAGTAAAATGAGGCTCTAAGGGAAGGTCAACCT
This sequence comes from Penelope pileata, assembly GCA_013396635.1. NCBI lineage: Eukaryota > Metazoa > Chordata > Aves > Galliformes > Cracidae > Penelope > Penelope pileata. Next base: position 1,398,586 of record WBMW01004557.1, on the reverse strand, counting down.
TTTTCTTTAAGTACTGTAGGAAGCACTTCTCTTTTCAGGGCTCCACAGGGAAAAAGAAGACATGATGAATTTGGTTTCTCTCCTGTAAACACACAAACAAAAACGTGTAGTTATGTTGTTGAACAGAGAGCAAACGTGATACAATTAATATATTTTCAAGGTATGAAATGCTGAACCCTGCTGCAGTGCTGCATGCATCTCCACAGACACAGCCCTAAGGTGACTGCAAGCACTCACAGTGAACGGCATCCACAATTCAAAGGACAGAGAATGTAAATTAAAACAGATTCTGTAAGTACAATATGAATGTATTGACTAAAAGATCTCAGGAAAGATAAACTGCATTTCTATTCCCTGTGCTGTTCTACAAAGCAAAACAAGTGCTGTGCAAGTCATCTCTTCCTTCTCAGAAGCACAATCTCCCTCAATTTTTGTATTTAAACCTTCAGTCCCACTCTGTACATGACAGCTCTCTCTAAATGAAAGAGCACTCAGGCAGACAAAGAAGAGGACAGAAATACTTTGCTGAACAATTTCAGACTATCTGAAACTCTCCTTTCTTACTTCCCCAAGGAAAAGTGGTTCTGCTTCCAAGGAGAGCGTGGAAGTGGGTATCCTCGTGTCCTCTCATCCTTTATGAAGGAAGAGACTTCCAACCCCAATTACTGCTGCACTGCCTACCATGGAAGCTGCTTGGCAATTTTGGAAGAAGGACCTTTCTGGTATGTGACTGCTTTTAACATCTCTTGTAGAGTATGATACACCCGGGATGCAGTTTCCATAGGATTTCTGTGCTTCTAATAATTATCAGAGAAAAATTCTGCTCAAAAAACCATCCTCTCTCAGAAAGCTGCTCTGGAGCTGTCACTTGGTTACACTCCTGATGCCGTCTGTGTGCACCCCGTGTGTGCCCACACACAGTGGACAGGAGAGCAAAATACTTACAGAAATTATTGTGAATGCAAACAGCTGGCTTGGGAGGAATGAAATAGCACGGTATGAGATTCTCAAAAATTTCATGAATTATCCCGGAAATTTTCCCACTACTAGATTTTATCTAATATAAGTGAATACAAAGACTTTGCAAACAATAAAGAGCATTTTGAATTCAAGTGAAATCAAACAGAGATCCTGGTGAGATCTCAATTCTACAAGAGAAAGAGAGTTGAGTGAAGACACTCAGCTCTAATGCAGTTTAATTAACAGTAAATTCTAATGATATAAAAATTTAGAGCTATTCTTTTTGTTTACCTATCACGGTAAAATAAACAAAAGAGAAGACAAATAAGCACATACATAATAGGGAACGGTATCATTTAATCTATACTTCAGAGGTTCTTATAAACCTCTTGATAAGCTGCAGGAGCATCAACATGCACCATCCAATAAATCACCAAGTATGACTGTGTCCATCAACAACGAGCAGTCTCCAATGATTGAAACTCACAGGATGGTTATTAAACTGAAGGGTATTCAAAAGCAGTCATGTTTGCAAGGGTAATGGCAGTGCTACAGCACTGTGTTAATCTAAATAGCCTGCTGGTGTTCTGGTATGGAACTGCCCTCTGCTTGAGATATTCCATGTACAAGGCTGTAAAAGAGGCTCTACATGTAAGATGACACATACAATGCACTCTGCTTCAACTCGATTTTATCGATAACACATAAGGTACATGAATTTAATTTAAGTAGAAGATTTCAGATACTTACTTGAGCAAATATATTCAGCCAGTTTTTCAGCATTTCCAGTCTTCTCTCCTTGTGGAGAAAGGCCGATTTCTTCCACTATAACCAAAAGCAGCAAGAAAGCTCCACTGAATTCAATAAGAACAATTCAGATTGACAGTCACAGAAACACATGAGTTGAAATGGGAGTCCCAACTTGATCCAAGCGCACAAATACTTCTTTGAAAGCAAAAAATCTGAGCACTTGAAGTAGCAACATGCTATGAAAGATTCAATTTTGACTCCATAAAGACATCCATGAAGAGTACGACAGGAGAATTCTAGGGATGGCTAAGCTGTTCAGGAGAGTTCTTCGACTCTCATACCTGGAGGTGAAGCAGAAAGCACTGACTGTGCTGAATGGGCTCTGCAGTTCCTGACACAGCGTGGTTGCAGCTAGTGTCCCAACAAGCCTGGTGCTGTTGTTTGTGGCAGAAATCCCACTGGAAAATCCCAGAGTATAACAGTGTGCTTATTTAAGCAAGATAATAGGGATAATATGAATCCCTGGTGAGTTAGCTAACTTGGGTTACACTTGATTAATCCAAGCTGCTTGCTAGGTGTCACTGTTACACGATCCAGTGCTGCTACCAGCCTGCCTGAAAACACACACTTCTGAGAGGTAGCCAGGACTAACCCACATCACTTTTGGACTAGAAGCAGAAAAACATCAAGGCTCTTAAAATTCCCAAGTGCTTGTCTTTCTGTAATGCCTCCTGTGTGGTTCAGTGGGAAGCTAAAGCTTCAATGCCATTTTACAGCAAGAAAGGCTTTCACAAACTAAAATCTACATTGCATTTTTATTTGGGCACATCAAATATGGATGGCAGCAGATTGAAACCAGTGTAAAAACAAATAAAGCAGCTGGCCCACTGGAGCCAATGGACTGTGTAGTGGTGACTTCTGCTTGGCAAGCACCTGCCAGGAACGCTGAGGGAAAGATGGGCCAGAGCATCACACCTCCTGCAGCTCACCCCATTTCATTTCCAAAAGGAATAAAAAAGTCACAGGCAAATTAAGAACAACGGGCTTTTTCTTTGACCAAATTTTTGAAGTTGTTACCATCACATTACAGTAAGTTAATGGAAGACCAGAAGATAAATCCTTAGATGAAGTAAGCATGTACAGATCTAAGGTGTGCACAATTACCTGCTTTTCAAATTAGCCATTTATAAAACCTACCTCTGTTTTTTCTGAGCACCCTTGAATAGCTGCTAATACTTCAAAATTGTACTTACAAGACAGATTTATCTAAGACTTTTTTTTTAAAAACTCCAACTTACCTAGAGAAGCTGTAGCTTTTCCTACCACGTATGCTGGTTTGGTATTCCATTTTTGTTTAAGAGATTTTGACCAGGCTGTAAAACATTAAAATGAGCTTAAGCACACGGCAACAAAACATGAATGCTAAATGAGTATTTGGACTTCTGTTTAAATCTACAGATACAGCAAATACCAACAATCAATACACTACTACGTATTTCAGCAAATCTGGATTTATAGAATGAATTTTTAATGTATTTTTTCATTGTGTAAATAGCAGCCAAAGATGTTTTTAAAAGCTTGATTTGAGTAAATAGTTCTAAGCTGCTTTTGCTAAATAGCATTCTTAATGCATGCTTCACCTTAGGTCAGATCATAGGCAGCTCACAATGTTCACTTATATTTTGGCATTAATTAAGAAGTTTAAAAAGCAGCAAAACTTCTAGGAAAGAACAGTACACTACAAAGGAAGGTTTCATCATACAAAATGGTGAATTTCAAACTGAACACCACGACTGTCAAATACAGATGCAGGGTTAGGGTTAGGCTCAGGCAAAGAACAAAGAAAGTCTGTGACAATCAATAAAAGGGTAACAATCTATACACATCTACAAAGCAACTTTTCTATGGGAGAAAAGTAGAATCTGATTGTGTGTTACACATAGACATGTGAAATAAGTTATCGGTTCTGAAGTAAAATATACCAGAGATCAAAATAAAACTACTAGAAAATGTTTTTTCTCCACTTTTTGGATCCAGCTACCTTAACCCCATTCCTGCAATCCTAACGGGTCACGCTATATACATTGTTATCATCTTGTCTAACAGTAGAGCATAGGACACTGAGTTCCCTTCTAGCATTCTTGGAAAAAAATAGAATCTATAACAACAGTAAAAAAAAAATAAAAATCAGAGAAACAATTCTAAATGAGGAAAAATAGAAACGATAAGGATTGTTTAGCTTTAAAAGGAATCCAAACTGGACCTGAAGGTTCATATTATTGATTAAAGTATGTCCTTCAGCAGCTCCCAAAAGCCCTAATCAAGATTAAGGATGAAGACTGCACAAAAGACAACATGTTTGACCTAAAAATACAGCCCTCTGTGGTTGAAAATGCTAAAATAAGCCAACAGTCTCAGTGAATTTTCTGCTCAGTTAAGAGCTTAACTCACTGTACACTAAGACTACAGCCCCAAAATGGAGCAGATGAAGCCACAAAATGTAAGTGCACATTGTGTCCCTATGGTTATTTGTGCCAGAAGTTATCACTTACCAAAAGAATTCAGAAGAGTTTACAAAGATTTGAGCTAATTGGTCTGTTAATTTTTACTTAGCCCTCTGCAGGATTCTTCCTCACAACTGATCTGTTGGTTTTCATGTACCACCATTTCTGTACTGCTTTGCAGCTAATGCTTCATTCCATAGAGAAACTTGGTGTGCAGGACAGAGAAATATCTTTCTCTGTACGACTTCACATGAATTACATGCACAGAAGCAGCAGTGGGTGGTTTCCATGAGAAGCTCCTCCCTTACAGGGACCACAGTGTTCAGTAAGCAAAACCAGGCACTGCAGCACAACATTCTTTATCTGTGAGTTATAAACAAACTCTTTTTAGCATCAGCAAACATGCCCACAACTGACTGAGGAGAAAAGCCCAGACTAACTAGTAATTTGCACCAAGAGCTTTTTCCTTTCACTTCTAACAGCTGCATAGAGTGCAGAAAACCCAGCATTCAATCCCCTAACAGCTCCATTTATGATGTCAAAAGAGGTGTAATACATTTTTTTGAAAGGCACACTCCAAACACCTACTGGTGGGTGAAATAAAAAGACAAACTTCACAAAATACTGAGATAGAAAGACCACAGAATACGATTATGCACTTACCTTCATTTTTACTATTCTCTTTTAAACATATCTTGATGGCTTCTAATGCTCTTGGACTAGTGAAAACCAGGCCTCCATAACATTCTGGATGAGAGAGCTACTTAGAAACAGGAGATTTAAGAAGTGAGTTAAAAATTGAGTAAATACATTTAAAAAAAATTGATCGATTCCTCATAACCTTGTGAACAACAAAGCAGCATCGATAGATAGCTGAAACTGAAATGGGCAAATATTTTACTGCTATCAGTAGCCAGATTATTTAGAAGAGAAATGTGTAACAACTATTGAATATTTCCTGTGTGATATTAATGCTGAAAATCTGCAGGGATAGATAAGGCTGAAATGAGCTGAAATGAGCTGAAGGACGGGTGAATGACATCCGAAGCATTCCAGGCTCACACAGGAAGGACCAGCTGTTATTTCAAGCAACAACAGAGGGTGACTTGCTTCTTGTCCCCTGTCCACTCAAAAAATAGGTAAGACCATCAGCGTGCTCTCAAAGGTTGGCTCCAAAAAAAAGACAAATGTTCTCAGGTCAGTGGGAAATGCACACTGCAAAACAATCAAACACCAAAAGGAGATAAATGCTGCTGGAGACTGCCAGTAAAGGCAGCCTCCCTCAGAAAAACGTTTCAACGTGTGAAAACTAAATAAATAGTTGAAGAAAGAATGGGAACAGCAACTACACAATTTTATTGCATGCACCTAGGAGATGCAGTATGCAACTTCAGTGCAATGTAAGGGTGAATCTCAGGGAAGCTTCTGTTTTCTTGCTGTGACTAAATGCTCCAATGCCTGTACTACCTATTGTTCGTAAACCTTACCATTTTGTCTAACCAATCCAATTCTTTAACAAGTACAGAAAGCATACCTGCTATTGTATATGATATTGCATTGTATTACACACATCTGTTTGTGGAAAAAGAAGAGGTACTAAAAAGGGCAGCACTATTGTTAAATCAACATAAGACACTGCACCTTGTCTTACTTTCAGCAGAGTTTAGGCCATGATTGCCAAGTGGAACCACTCCAAACTTACCTTCTCAAATAGGCTTTCGAGAGATACAAATTCAAATGACAAAACTGGGATCAAAGTTGCTTCAAATCCATATGATCCTAATTCCTGTGGAAAAAGATTTACAGCTCTTGAAATAGGTTTCAAACAGGTTTTTCTATTTCAAAGAATCGACAAGGTCAGCACAAGTAGATTTTTCCTAATCTAAAATACAAAGGCATCTTATTTGTTTTTATTAGTGAATCTGCTTTGTTTTCATTAGTAAATCTATTTATTCCTTACTGGCTTTTTTAGTACTACAGCCCTATAATGAACCAAGAGCTGTGGAACTGAGGTCTGTGGTGTAGCTGCTGTGCAGTTCCAGTGTAAGTCAGCACATAACCCTGAAGACCCCAAGTGACAGATGATCACTGAACCCTGCAGATATCCTTGTACACCTCTGTAATTCCTCACAGTCAACAGGAGTGCTCTCACGAGCAAGAGCTGCTCACATTGCTGTAGTCAATAGCAGAAGGGGTGACAGCAAGACTGATGTTTTGCACTGTTTTACATTCCTAGTAAGATCACTCACGTTTTTGTAAGCCAGACTATATCAGCATAACCACTGTTAATTAACTTAAATGAAATTGTCTTAATATCAGTACTGTGCTCAGAGATTTACTACAATACGGATGTCCCGTAACTGAAATAATTTTTTTGGTAACAGCCAATTTTCTAGTTTTCTTACAAAATATTATAGTTTCAGACATGCATTTGTAATTTAGCTTAAATAGGTTTTTCAGTTGAAATAGATTGGATAGAGATCTTGATGAACTGAATGATACCATTACTTAACAGTGAAGAGACACAACCGTTTATTTTTTCGAGTTTACTCACTTTAATGTACGGATCTGGTCCCGATTCTTTGTCTTTGGGGTCCTTCAGTAACAGAACCTTCATTGTTTATCCAATAACTGCAGAAGGACTCTGAAATACAAGAAAAGAATTTATCTAAATTAGATCTAGAGGTCTTTTTACTGTACAGTTTATTAACAGCTCAGCCCCAGCAGACAGGGGCTGCTCACAGCCGCACTGCTCTCCGTACAGTGAGCAAGCAGTTCATGCACACTGTCTGGGAACGAATACCCACCCTGATAAGGCCAGCAAATAACATGCTGCCAGGAGATAACACTGCTTAGGGGAGAAACTACAATGGAAGTCATCAAGGAGAATACTTTAACAGAAAATATTTTGCAAAAGAAGGAACAACCCCTACAATGCATTCACATTCCGCAATATAATATAATTCCATCTGCAACAACGTTGTCCTATTGTGTTCTACTTTGTTCTGGGCCAGCTTCAGTCCTGTGCTCATCACTGTAAGTATGCAAGGGCTTCTGTCCAAGCAATACAGCTGGATGCATTGGATGTCTCACCGTTTTCATGGGTGGAAAGCATATGCAGAACAGTGTTCCAAAATGTTTTTTTTTTAAATACAGACATATGCAGGTGTGTACATACACACACAAGTATACATCTGAGTACAATACACGTAATATTCATGTGCCTTTTCTGGTATGTCAGTAGAAAACAAGGCAAGACTGAAAAAATATTTTCTGCTAATAAAATGAAGATGTGAAAAAGGGAAGGAGGTTCTCAGTTCCTTAAAAGTTGACTGGTGTTGAATCAATGGCCGATTACAACACTTTAGCAAATGTAACAAGCATCAAAATAAACAAACAGACTAATACAAACAAACAGACATCGATTCTTTAATTGCACATTTACCTTAGTTACTTATGTGTTGCCTTCCTGATACATTACATGCTAGCAAATTATCTTTAAAAAGAACAAAAACGAATATTCAAATGTATGGAATATCTTAAATTTGTTTCATTTGCACTGTGCATTTCTTACCAATACTCTTTCACAGAAAATAGCCGGGCTTTATAACCAGAGAAGAGAAAAAAAAGACTACCTGTAAGGCTGCCATGACTTATGTTTCAAAAACCTACCACACTCATAGATAACATTATACATATATATACATCATTAAATGTAAGTATTTTTTTAATACTTCCTGCTATTCAGCTGTATACGTCACAAAACCCATCAGCAAAACTGGCTCCCTGACATGGCAATCCAGTGGGGCTGCAGACTCGGACCTTTCTACAACATCAGGGATTTTTAACAAAAGCAGCAGCAGTAGTAAGTGCTATTTTTGACTGCTCCAGTTTCAAAACCATTGTGGAAATGTCTGTAGCTATACACTGCATGGGTCCAACTCAACCCAACCCAACGTAACCCAACCCAACGTAACCCAACCCAACCCAACCCAACGCAACCCAACGCAACCCAACGCAACGCAACCCGAAGCACCACCACACACCTGCCCACACTCCAGAGGCAGAGGCAGACTCCAGCCTCCATGGGCTCTATTTATGGAGCCAAATTTACACCGCAGCCCTTGTGCCTTGCACTTCTGGTTGGCCCAGTCCTTGTCAAGCAACTTCATTAGCACCCACCTTTCCTCCTTAACTAGACACAGAGCCTTAACAGAACACGATCTGCAGGAAGGAGCCTCACACATCAATGACTGCTTTTACACTGTTAGCACTCAGGATTTTTTCAGTGCAATCTCTCAACACTATTTTTATAAAGACCACACTGACATCGCGTTTAGTGCACTCCCGCTGCCTCTTCTGTGTGTCTGCCCGGAATGATCTATCGCTACAGCGGGCATTCACGACTGGAAGCGAGCAGGAAGCCCTTCTCCCCCGCAGCTCTGCTCCCAGCAACCCCCTGACAGCCACAGACGCTGACTGCGCCCCACGCCGCAGCACTGCCTGTCAGCCGCGCTTGGTGTCCCTCCTGTACAACGCCGTAACGCACCAGGCAGCCTCTCCCTGTGGCTCAGGGCGAGAGGGAACCCCGACAGCCCCGGACAGCTCTGCCCAACGCCTCCCCCCACAACACCGGCGCTGCCCTCCCGACCCCCGGCCCCGAGGCCGCTCACCCGGCGCAGCCCCGCGCCGCTCCCGGGCCCCTCCTCCGCCGCCGCCTTCCGGCTGCGCCGCGCCTGCGCGGAGAGCGGCATGGCCACGCCGGCCAAGCGGCGGCCCCGGCCGCCGCCGCCCGTAGAGGAGGAGGGCTCGGAGCCGGAGTCAGAGTCAGAGTCGGAGCCGGAATCGGGCGACTCGGAGTCCGAGGAGGAGGAGCAGGTCGATGAGGTGAGCGGGGCCGTAGGGCCGGCGGTGCGGCCTTCCTGGGGCCTTCAGCCGCCCTGTGCGGCCGTCCCTCCGCCCCCGGCACCCCTCGTCCCGGGCCCGGCTTTGCCCTTATTCTCCTCGGTGTTCTGCCCCCTGGGCCTCCAGCCTTACACGGGCTATATTTAAGCCCCATCTTCCCCGAGCTTCACGTAGTTCGGACTGCCCGGGGCAAGGCCGTGTTGTCAGCTGTTGTCAGCTGTTGTCCTGGCGTCTGAGCACTGAGGGGATGGGGTGGGTCAGTGGGGGCAGGGGGGGCTCAGGGAGACCTCATCGCTCCCTGCAGCCCCTGACTGGAGGCTGTGGTGAGGGGGGGTCGGCCTCTGCTCCTGGGTAACAGGGATAGAACAAGAGGGGATGGCTTCGTGTTGTGCCAGGGGAGGATCAGGTTGGGTGTGAGGAACAATTTCTTCTCAGAATGAGTGGTGAGGCACTGGCACAGCTGCCCAGGGAGTGGTGGAGTCACCTGGAGGTGTTCCAGACCCGTGGAGATGTGGCTCTGAGGGCCGTGGCTCCGTGGGCATGGTGGGGTTGGGCTGATGATGGTCTCAGAGGTCTTCTCCAACCTTAAGGATTCAGTGAATCACTGCAGACAAGGCACGCTGAGGACCAGCAGAAATGAACAGCTCCAGGCATGAAGCAGCAACAGGGCCACATTCACCGTTCACTAAAATATGTGCCACGTGCAAGGGGTGGTGACTGGATTTGGCCTAATGCAGGATTGGCTGACTTTGTGGCTTCCCTGGGCTGCGCTGAGTGAAGAAGAATCGTCTTGGGCTGTCTATAAAACGTGATATTGTTACCATATGCAACTAACAGAACTATTTTTTTTTTTAAATATTTTTTGTTAAAACATAAAAAAGAGCAACAAAAATGTAAAACTATAATTGTCTGTCTGTATTTGTGCAATACTGGCCTTTTCTAATTCAGATAAAGAGAGGAAGAAGCTCCAGATGCTGGAGGTGAATGCTGTATTCACCAAGGATGCAATCTGTTTTCTCACATGGCTGAACTTCTCAAGTAAATCGTGCTCTGCTTGACAAGTCACTTGCATCTTACCTCTGTAGAGGTTCCTTGCTTTCCCAGACCATAGCAGAATATCTGATAGCTGAGTGTGCCTCCTGATTTTTGTTCCCCCCTTCAAAATTTAGTTGTATACTGTTTTTCTGCATTGTAAATATGCCATTAAGGTTGTTCCCCAACGAACAGTTAAAACCATGATCTTGGTATGGGATTGGAGAGAGTTATGAGTCTTACTGGGAAAAAAAGTGAGGCTCGGTTGTTTAAATTGTTCTGAAAGTGACATGAAACTAACGAGTAGCAAAGCAAACTTGGATAATCTTGAACAGTGATTCACAGAAAAACAGGTAGGCAATGCAAACTTGGCCAGCAGTACAACTAATGGGAGTACCAGTGAGGTGTGTGGTGGCTGCACGGTGTCTGTGCTGGAAGGAGGTGTGCAGTTAACAGTCCTATGCTGTGACTTGGTCTCATTGTGTGTGTACTGAAAAGACTCCAGAGCAGGTTAACGATTCCATGAGGATTTGAGGAAATAGCAGAAGTGTGGATTTGGATGATACAGTCTGAACTTCATTTTTAGCCAAGGCATTGTAGCCCAGTCCTGCAGTTTTAAGGGTTTAACTGGCTGGGTCAAACCTCTCTACATAACAGTGTGTGGTTATGGTAAACATAAATGTGTGAATTGGACTGCAGGAACAAAGCATCAAAGGTTTGTTTGCAAAACAGTTTGTAAGTCGGTTTTTAAAAGTTATTTTCATGGATGCTCTCTAAAGATTGCAGAAGTGGTAAAACGTTATAATTGCTGATCTTATGAAAGATGGAAATTCATTTCTGATGTTGACCATTACTTGTCTTCAAGTTTCTCGTGTCTAGCTTTGTTTTGCTGTGGCTTCTTGCTGAGTATGTTTGATTTTCTGTATTTTGCTTCTTTGTAGGAAGTGAATGTTGAATTTGAAGCCCACTCAATATCAGACAATGACTATAACGGGATAAAGAAGTTACTCCAGCAGGTACTTTGGTTTCTTACTAGCTTGGTTGGTGTTTCATTAAATAATAGTTACATCTGCATAGTCATTGATTCACATTATCTATATTGGTTAATAGTTTGGCTGTGCTTCAGCTCATGAAGATTAAATACAGCCACAGTGAACATTTTCCTAAATGTGTCTACTAAAGTGTGGTTTCAAGAAATTTAACCAATGAACTCTAGGGCTGTTCTCCCATGTTGTGTCCAATCCTTCCATCTTCATTGTGTTAGCTGCTGCCTGGAAAACCTCAGTCCATGTTAAGCAGCGTTTTGGAGGGCTTTTTGTAAATTACTGCTCTGAAATCCAGATAAACAAGTGACGTGTTTGTTCAGTGTAGCAGCTTCCAGTCTTCTCTTGGCTGTTTTCGTTCCTGTAAATTCATGCTCAGCAATTATTCAGATCATACCAAACTCAGAAGGATAACATACACTGAATGCCAGCTTGTGAAGGATCAAAGAGCAAGCACTTTAAGAAGGTGCTTTTTCATCTTGATGATATTATATTGAGTGAATAAATAAACTCACTGAATGGAAATTAAAAATAATACAGAGCATTGCATGCCAGCATAGAGAAATGACTGACTTTATCTCCTAAGTGGTCCATGATATGATACCAGGTCTAAAACATCTTAATGCTTGCTTCTTATTTTCCAGCTGTTTCTAAAAGCTCCTGTTAACGTTGCTGAATTAAGTGATATATTAATACAGCAGAATCATATTGGAAGTATCATCAAGGTAAGATAGAAACTGCTTCTGTAAATTAAGTACAGTATTTCTTAGTTTGAAATGAAATAACACACTTCCAGAAGCAGATCCTGTCTTTAACGTTGTTTGCAACTTGCTTGGTTTCTTGCTTTGAGAATAATTCTCCTGTGGGAGCTGATACTTTTCATGCTTGGTTTCAACAAACAATGAAATTGGTTTATTATTTTGGTTGCTTTCTTTTCACATATGGAATTATCTTTAGTTCTGTTTCTGAATTTTGGTGAGGTAGAGCAATAATGCAAATATTGCAAAGGTGTTTCTCTGTTACCATCTCAATAAGAAGCAGGGCCTTATAATGTCCCTGCATTCTCAGAATATAGAGAGGTATAGATCAAAAATACTCTGTATGCAATGTCCTCTTATGGTTTCTTCAGGAGCCTGCAGAATTCTGTGGCCATAGGAAAGGACTCTGAAATGAGTCCTGAATTTCTTACAGCAGTGAAGCATGCCACAGAGACTCCTGAGTTTCCTCCTGAGGAAGCTGTTCAGTACTGCACTGTATGGTGCTCAGGGTGTCATGGTGACGTTGCTTTCAAAGCTGAACAAGCTACACGTGCAGCATAGTTATGCCATTATACCATGTTGCATTGCATCGTTGCTATACTTTCCCTTTATGTCCCATGCCACCAGTTTTTCTGCCCAAGGTTAATACGGTGCTTACCTTACAAGCATATGATCAGCTGTTCTTTGGCCACATTTCTTAGTGTGCAACGTTGTTGAGCTTGTTCTTACACTCTGTAATAATGAAGTTCTGTTCTATAGTTTTTAAGACCTTGCAGGTTTATTTCCCTGCATTATAAACTGAAGAAAATTGGTTTTGCTTAAGGCAGTGCTATCCTGTGTACCAAGGTGCTGCTTATTAAATGCGAGCTATCGAATTTTAGTGCCTTTCAAAAGATCTTGCTCTAGAAGATACGTGGCCTGGCTCTCTGTAGTTAGCTCTAAATACACCGAGCCACTCAATGATGTGGCACTTTCATAACCATAACCAGAATTTGTAGGGTGTGTGTTGGCACAGATTACCTCTATGGTTGTCATCTGCAGAGCGTTTTCTGCTAAGGAAGTATATTTTGCTGCAAGGAGTGGAAATAGAATGTCAGTGTGAGTCGTTTCTCTTTCTTTTATTAAATAGCAAGCAGAAGTCCAAGAAGACAGCAGTGACGATGATGACGATGAGGATGAAGTCTTTGGTTTTATAAGCTTCCTAAACTTAACTGAAAGGAAGGTTGGTATTTCTGATCAACTTCCAGGCAATCGTAAGTGAGGCTGTGTTCTGCTTTTCTGCCTGACACAGCATGACTAGGTAGTTGGGTCAGGATTCTGAATTCTACCATGGAGAATTATGGTCTTAGAAGTTCTGCGTCACTTAGTTTTCTTTTGGATCTAGTCCTGCATAACTGGGTGAAGGTCAAACACAAAGCTAAGATTGGAACTGAGAATTAGACCAGGTCTGACAAGTATTTCCAGGGCAACCAAGTTGTCAGCCTCTTTCATTTTTTCTCTTTCATCTTTAGCAGCTTTTGAATTTTGCTGTTGGATGTCCTGGTGTTGTAGCTTCTAGCTTCATTCCTGTCCTTTATGAACTCTTCTTTGCCCTCAGCTTCAGGGTTGGTAAATATCAGAGAAATTGTACAGTGCTTTAGGGACCACTTAAGAAAATTGTCAATAGGTCTGTTGGATATTCCCTTGAAGTTCGCTTTCAAGTTTTTCGTGTGTAAATAATTGTTCTGCAATGTAAAGCAAGTATACCTTTTGATTCTAGGGTACACAGTGTGCTGAACAAATCAAAGAGCTGATTCTGAGTCGGTGTGAGAAAAACTGTGACCAGCATGTAGCTGAACGACTGGAAAAGCTCCTCAACGACGATAGTAAGCCTGTGGGTCTCCTCCTAAGTGAAAGATTCATCAATGTGCCACCACAGATTGCTTTACCCATGCACCAGCAGCTTCAGTAAGTGGTTTTCATTTCACTTTGTTTTGTTTTTAGCATGATGTTGAACTGTACTCTTTCTTTGTATCTCTTCAGAAATCTTATTTATATACAACTGTGTTAACTGTTACTATAAGTAAGACATGAAACAAAAAGGTCGTTTTCATCTATAAGGTCTGTGTTTTTTTGTTTGTTTACATTTTAATATCCTTGGGCTTTTCCAACTATACTCTTAAGATAGTATCACAGGATATATTTTTAACTGATTTTCTCTAAATACATAGCTATATGTATATTACAGTTTATCTTTGTGTTGCAGATTATTTTCATTTTGATTTAGGAGAAGTTAAGAAATGGTGACACTTTTTATAGCAAGCTTATGCTGAGCAGTTGGGATATTTCTGCTGATGTGTTAATGTCTGGCTCTGGAATGGAAGATTTGGTGTGAGGGACAGGCTTTTAAGGGGGATGAGTTCTGGCCCACAAAAACCATATGCAGTGTTTTGATGAGTTTCAGATAAATGAGTGAACCAAGTTGGGTCCTGGCTGATCTCTTATGAATTCCTGCATTTACATCATAGATTGGGTGACAGTAAGTAAATAAACTGGCTGTGATACAATGTTACATTGGTTTAGTGCTACACTGAGAACCAGAAGATTGTGTTGGTTAAGGGACTCTAGTGATTGAGTGAAGATGACTTATTTCCCCTCATGTGAGGTGAGATTAGAATTCAGATTAAGTTGGCTGCTGTTACGGCTTGTTTAAACAATAACATCGACCTTTAAGGAGTTACTGCTTTTGGGTTGAAAGAAAAAATGCAGATAGGGTTGGTCAGTAAGGTTTTTAAAGAAAAAAAATGAGCTGCTTGAGGGCCTGGCCTTGAGGTTTACTGCACTTGCTGTGACTCAAATTCAGGTCTCAGCCTCTTTGTCTTAATGGCTTTGGAGAATTGCAGTAGCAACACATTTAACACAAGGGTGAGCAAGATTATCTTCTGTCTCTTCAGTAATAGCTCCACTTGGAGGTGATAATGTGATTTATTTCCAGGAGAGCTTTACTTCTACAGAGTTTGTTTGCCATGAGCAAGATTCTGGAGAGAAGAGAGATGTTGGCAGGGCAAGGGGAAAAGACATCCTTATTTTTACTGTTTTGAAGGGCAAGTGCTTTGTTCAAGTACTAGGAATGCATATGCAAAACTTATTTTCTGAGGCACCAGAAAAAGAATAAGGTGCAGTACGAATATATTTCTATACTATTACATTATAAGATTTATTTTTACACTTGCTGAGGGTTTAAATTGTGTATGTAAATGTTTAGCTTTAAATTGTACGTGTAAACATTTATTTATCTTTAGGAAAGAATTGACCGAGGCACAGAGAACAAACAAACCTTGTGGAAAGTGTCATTATTACCTTCTTATCAGCAAGACCTTTACAGAAGCCACAAAGAGCAATTCTAAGAAGAAGGAAGGAAGAAATCAGCAGAAGGAGGAGTTAATGTTTGCAAATGCAGAGGAAGAATTCTTTTATGAGGTAACATACACGATCCTATTCCTTCAAAATGTTTTTTTTCTTTGCAACTCCCACACAAATGTTTCACCTTAACTTCAAGGGGTATTTTTACAAAGGTAGCTACATACCTTTACTCTAAAAACGATGAATTTAATTAGTGAGAGATGAATACAAGCAATTTTTTTTGTATTCAGCACTACTCCTTTTGTCTCTGGTGAACCATTGAGAGGGGGACATAGAATCATGGAATCATCCTGGTTGTATAAGAGCCTTAAGATCATCAAGTCTAACCATTACCTCATGCTACCAAGGCCACCACTAAACCATGTCTCTTAGTGCCTCGTCCACATGGCTCTTAAATACCTTCAGGGATGGCGGCTGCAGCAGTCCCTGGGCAGCCCAATCCAATGCCTAACTACCCTTTCCATGATGGAATTGTTCCTGATACCCAATCTAAACCTCTCCTAAAGCAGCTTGAGGTCATTGTCTCATATCCTATCACTTGGCACTCAAGAAAAGAGACTGACAGCTACCTTGCTACAGCTTCCTCTCAGATAGTTGTAGAGAGCAGTGGGGTCTCCCCTGAGCTTCCTTTCCTCCAGACTAAATAACCCCAATTCCTCAGCCACTCCTCATATGCTTGTTGCTCTTCTCTGAACACGCTGCAGAACTCAGCATCCTTGTAGGGAGTGGCTCAAAATTGAACACAGGACTTGGGTGCAGTCTCACCAATGCCAAGGATAGAGAGACAATCCCTTCCCTGGCCCTCTGGCCTCTGAATACGCCCTTTAATCCAGACAAGAAGAAATCACTTCCCTTTTCCATTCCTATTATATTCAGGACAAGTATATTAATAACAAGTGATTAAATACCAAGATGAAAATACTGCTTCCAATTTCCTAAGGCAGTCTGTCTACACAATATTGCTGGTCTCAAGCCAAATCAGGAAAGGGGAGGATGCAGGAAATTAAATTAAAAATGTAATTTGAAATGTATAGAATTTTTCAGTGTTTTTTATTTCTTTTTCATAGGTTTAAAAATCTTATTGTACAATATGGGCTCTTCACAAAGCACTAATGTTTTATTCATTTCTGGCAGCACTTACAGGATAAAGCACTTACACATGCATCATATGGTTAATGGCACAGGTTGCTGTGTGTAATCATGATCTTCCTCTTTGTTAGAGACTATGACATGGCTATAATTTTATTCCTTGGGAATAAGGAAAGTGTAACTGAGTGCATTCTTTGCTGACTGTAGGGAGTACTGCCGTAACCTCTGTGCAATAACAAGCTTAGGATTGTATTTTTGTTTATCACAGCAGCTTTAACAATTGAAAATGAGCTCTGTAACAATTGATAATGAGCTCTATGTAAACATATTAAAAAAACTTATGAGGAGAAGCCTGTGATGCCAGTGTGTCCAGGGGTATAACGTTCTGGGAGACCTTTTTTTGTATTTACCCTTTTTTTTTTTTAAATTTTGAGTGTCATTTTTAACGACTAATTGTGTGCTTTTATCTAAATTGTAATAATTTTCAACTTGAGTCTATAGACTCAAACTGAACATGCTTTTCTTTTTAGGTCTTTCTAGCGTTTTTTTTTTTTTATCAAAATCACTTTAAACATTATGAAGAATATTAGATTGAGTGAGTGTCTGAACTTAGTAATGTATATGTACTAAACAAATTAGTGTTGGAGTGTATATCCTCCCCAGGCACTCATAGTGTTAATTAGATTGCCATAAAATGATATTAAATGCAGTGAGGCAGACACTTAGAGCCAAATAAAAGAGGGAGATGCTGTTGTGGTTGAACCCAGCAGGCAGCTCAGCACCCCACAGCTGTTGACTCACTTCCCCTCAGTGCAATGGGGGAGAGAATTGGGGGGAAAAAAAAGCAAAACTTGTGGGTTGAAAGACAGTTTAACAGGACAGAAAAGGAAGGGAAAATAAGAATAATAATAAAAGAATATACAAAACAAGTGATGCACAGTGCAGATGCTCACCCCCCGCTGACGAATGCCCAGCCATTCCCCAAGCAGCAGCAGTCTCCCAGGACAGCTCCCCCAGTTTTATCCTTCCACATGACACCGTATGGCAGGGGATATGCCTTTGGCCGGTGTGGGTCAGCTGTCCTGGTTCTGTCCCCTCCCAGCTTCTGGTGCACCCGCAGCTCCTTCTTGGCAGGGTAGCATGAGAAGCTGAGAAGTTCTTGAGTTGGTGTAAGCACCGCTCAGTAACAACTAAACCATCGGTGTGTTATCAACATTGTTCTCATCCTAAATCCAAAATACAGTCCAGCCAAAACCAGGGCAGGTGCCTTCTTGCGCCTGTCAGTTGGCTGTACTGTATTCTGGTCCTTAAAATGTTGTTGAGGGAATAGAAGAAAAGCTCTATTACATCCAGACTTGGAGTTGATCAAAGGTTTCAGGTCTGCATTGCTCAAATTGTGTCTTCTTGAGCAAAGCCTCTCAGTTTGGTTTTTCCAAAATTCAGTGTGCAGACTGGAGATGCTGTTAGCAAACCTACAGAAAGACAGGAACTGAACTTTCCTTGCAAGGGGAAGATGTCAGTTTTTCTAGTTAGGAGTTCAGCTCCTCTTTCTTAAACTGGCTCGTGTGAGATCCAGAAACATTTGTTAGGTAACTTTTTCCAATCTGTCAAGCATTTTGTCTGAGAAAGCTAATAGCAAGCAACTGTTCTGTCTGTGTGTAGTAGATGTCGCTGAAAAGCTAAATAATAAACACTTACTTGAAGAAGCATCCTCTGTACACACGCCTTTCAGTGGCTCAAGCCACCCAGAAGCTTTCCAGCAGCTTTTTGTAATTCTGCTCAGGGTTCATACTAGTGCCCATCCCTTTAACATTTTATTCCTACTGACAGTGTGAAAGAGGAAATTATTAGACTGCGTGTTCTTACAGATAATGATAATTTTTTGATCTTTGAGCAATTTTAGAGGAGTCTGAAAGGAGCAGAGCTTATTCAGTGCTACAGGCCTTCCACATTACTTGCAGAAATGTGTTAACTTCAATGCATGCTCTCTTCTACCGACAGTCTCTTGCTGTTCCTCTTACCTGGATTTTGGCTGAGCTGCTTATTCTTAAAATTACTCAGCTAGTGGTTTGCTCTTGTCGCAGGGTTGAAGGTCTGATGGTTTTGACCAACAGCATCAGGCACAATAGCTTCTGAGGGTCAGCATTTCTTAATGAGATAATATGGAATGGGATGCTGTTTTAAACTAAAACGAGTCAAAGCAAGCAGACAAAAGGGCACTGGTTTTCCTTTTTGGCTTTTATTCTGATGCCGCCAAACTGTAACGATGGCAATCATTTTAGAATTTAATATGAACTGTAAAAGCAAATAGGTTAAGGCACTTAATAGTGGGTTCTATTGTAGGTTGTTTTGGTGGGCTTTTGATATGGAAGAAAATAACTCTTTCTTAATAAATGTGCATAACAGGATCATTATTTTTGCTTTGTTTAGATGATGCTAATCAAAATGCTTAATCCTAATGTGTTTGTTTCTCTTGTTCAGAATGCTCTCCTGAAGTTCAACTACTCTGTGCAAGAGGAAAGTGACACCTGTTTGGGCGGCAGATGGTCCTTTGATGATGTCCCAATGAAACCTTTGCGGACTGTTATGGTAGTTCCAGCTGAAAGAATTAATGCAATTATGGAGAAACTCAAAGACTATCTCTCATTATGAACTTCCCTGTAAACTGTTTTTTATAAAGCTGACATGCAAAACTATATATTTTCAGAAGACCGCTGTGGGGTTAACGGTTTTGTACTGCTCAAATACTTCCTCTGCACGCTTAAAAGACAAGTAGACAGCTCAACTAAAAATACCCATCAAATTAATATTTCAGTGTTTTGTGTCTTAGTATACTTTGGTATCGTTAAGCAGTCAATAAAAATCCAATGTGACAAGAAACCTTGAAGAATTGCTCTCTGTATATGTTTTTAACCAGGCTCAGTCATATATGATTGTGTTATGAAACAGTGCTTACAACTTGTTTTGTTAATGAGAGTGCTGCTTCTGTGTTTCTTCTGGTAAATATATTTATACTGGAAGCTCAAAATAATTACATGAGTTAAGATGGAATTTATACTGCATTACTGTTTTTATTCATATTTATGTAATACATGATATTTCAATCTAAAATCACTGAATAATACACCTCTGCTCAGTGGGAGGTTGGGGATATTTTTCATTTTCTTTGTTGTCATTGTTCGTTTTCTGTTTCTCCTTGATGGTTGAAACTGGTGGCAGGTGATTGATCACTTCCTGCAGAATATCCTTACTTTCACTAGGAGGAAGATTGCTAAAATAATAGTGAGGTGCCAGCTCCACGAACCTGTTGAGGAAGTAAGAGAAAACATTATTTTTTTTAATTGAATTTTGAGATGCTTGTATAGCTTTTCTCAGGCTTCTACAAAAGAGACCAACAACATGTAGCATACAGCTGCGAAATAGATATTTAAACTCCAAACTAAAAACCGTCTGCAAGATGTAGTAGTGATTTGTGCTTTCAGTAGGACTGCTGGACCTAATGTCCTCTGCTTATATTTCAGGTGAGCTACTTGTAGTTCTGTTCCCAGCGCTGCAGATTGCATTAAATAGTCATTTTTCTGGATTTGAACATATTTTTGGTTCAATGAGAGTAGGAAAAAGGCTTTCTTCTAACCACTGGAAGTAGAAGAGCAAGGACAGTGAAACGTATATTCTCAGTACAAAGAGGTTTTTGCAGAGAAAAGACTATAGTCCTTCCTTGAATTCATAAGCAGTTGGTATGGAATGATTTAGCTGGCTGGGTACGTAAAGCACATCGAGAAAAAGATTTGCTGGAAAATAGCTTTTCAGGGAACAAAAATGTTCCAGCTAGATTAATCTGTAAGTACACAGCTGTGTTAACTTTTGCTTGACTTTTGCTCTATATTTTACCTTGTAAGAAACTCCTGCATCTTGTAGGGTGTTTTTTCAGTGGGTGAATTGATAACAGTTACAGTAGCAGACATTGAGACTCACTCAGTACCTCAACAGATTGGCCCACTTTAGGAAAAACAAAAGGCTGGTTAAGAGATGTTCTGTTTGGATTACAAGGATAGTAAGGGTATGGGTGGGGAGGGGCTCACAGTTCTTCCCTTTTTTATAACTTGGAGCTGTAATGCAGTTCATGCTCTGAATGGCAGCAAAGGCGTGAAGCAACGACAAACACAGGGACAGAAGAATACTGGCAACAAAGAAAGAAAATGTATTCCACGTATATTCACTGGTTTTATAAAGTGTGACAAACACCAGTTGCTTCAACACTTCAGTGATGCCAGCTCCTCCTCCTTGGCTAGATGGGAAGATTATCCTTCTCTCTTATAACGATTTAAAAGTTTATTTCATTTTTTTACCCTTACCCAAGAATGAATCAGTTACGCATGAAATGATTTCTCAACAGAACTAGAAGGTAGCTGTTCATAGCCATGGAAGAAGAAAGAAGACAGAAGTTGATTTCCAAGCATTGCTCTCATTATGCACATGCATCCTTACCCAGTTAATGATTTAAGTTTTGCTTTTGTGGTAGAGAGATGGGTGCAGCAACAGTTTCACCGCTGTTAACTTACAGGTTGGGCGATATTTCAGAGACGACTCTGATGGAGTTCTCTTCTGATATACTGAACTCATGGAATAAAACCCACTCAGGAATCCTTCTGGTGTTATAATATGATGAAAAAGGATGAAGCTGGGCTACTTGTCTGTGTGTTAACATTAAGTAGTTACCTGAGCCATCTACGTCACGAGCAATCTAAAAAAGCCAAGAGTTATCCGTTACTTAATTGAACGTCCAGGATGCGTAGATCAGTGTTTGCCTATTATCTTAAATCCAGAAATTAAGCTTGTACTCAGCTACTTTCATGGGAAGAGCCTAAACCTCTTCCTACATTTCTCTGGGAAAGCCAGGGACTGTAAAGGAAAATGTTGATCTGTGTTAGAAAGGAAACCATCTGCAACAGGCTTATACAGCACGTGTGCGAAGTGGGCAGTGGGCTTTGGAGGGTCTGTGTGCAAGCAGATGGATTCTTAAAGAATTAGAAGACTTGAAAATACAATGTGTGGGGGGCACTTAAGTAATGTAGTTTGGAGGAGGTGGTCTTGTTTAAGTGGTGATCAAAAGGTTTCGTTCCCTATAAGCTAACCATTCTGTATAAGTTCACATTGCAGTAAGATAAAGCCACAGCGTATTTCCTTACGTGCATAAAGTAACCAGATAAGAGAGCTTTCTTGATGCTTAGTATATTTTCTTGTGATCCAAAGTCTGGTTCTGAAATGGGAAGTTCAATGCGCTTCATAATCTCTACCAGTTCAGCTCTGATAGTTTCTGCCATCCTCAGTGCAGAACAGCTTAGGAAATAATCACGACACCATTTTTCATTACTGTAGTCTGTGGAGGGAAGAACAGTATTTTGGCTTAAAGCACAGCCTTCCTGATAGGTGCTATTCACAGAGATGCTGCTCTGTGAAATGTTCTTTGACTGGTGCAATAGATTAAAAACATTTTGGAGCCAGCAGCTCTGTTAGAGCTGTCCAAAATTCTGTTATCCAGAGCCATATGGAGAACTTAAGCCCATTGATCTTGTTTGTAAAGTGAGTGGGCAATACATGATATCCTTACTTAATTTTATCAAATGTTAGCTATATCTTTCTGAATCAACATATTAAAAATCCATTATTCGGTCTGTAAGAAGTGATAGCTTTAAATAGAATGAGCAGCAAATGCGTTTTCTGTTTTTCTGGACTCAGGCCAGGACACGGAACTGAAATCACGTTTGTAGTGCTGGTGCTCATCATCTGCTCTTCAAGGACAGCTTCTCATGGGCCTCTCCAGCGCCCAGCATCCCTGGACACACAGCAGTCCTGCTGTCCTGCGTCACCGAGTGCTGCTCAGGGGTCTCTGTGAGCAGAGAAGCTGTGCTTCTTTCACTCAAAGGGTCCCTGGCAGACTTTTTTCTTTTTAGCACTTTCTTATACGTGCACATGGCTGATAGGTAAACTGGTCAGACAGTATGGGTCACATTATTTTCAGTTTTTATTTAGAATGTGCAAATCTACCCCTCCATTGTCTAAGCACCGGAGTCAGTGAGTGAACCTGACCAAGATGTATGAGCAGAGGAAAATAGTCTGAAGACCTTCTGTCTGCTGTACTTTTAATTTCTCCCCTTAAGCCTTCCTTTTATTCACCAGGGATAAAGACTGATGATTGTTAGGCTGCTGGAAAGTCGAGCCCTTCCTCAACTGAGTTCATGTTGTGTCACCTCTTAAACCTGGGTTCTGTACCCTTAGAGGAGGAAGCATCTTTCTGACTTTGTACAATATCACATCAAATGAGAACTGCAGTCAGCTGCTTATATAACATTGTTGGATGAGGTAGGCTGTCCTAGGTCACTCCTCATTAGTTAATAAACTAATGGTTGTTTGCAATGACTGCTACCTTAGGTTTCTCCGTGCAAATTCACAGTTCTAGAAAGGGTCATTCAGAAACTGCTCATGAATCAAACGCCAGCAATGACTGTTCATTTAAAAACCACGTTTTTAAATGCTGTCTGGAGTGGGTGCACTTACATTGGCTCCTGCAGTTTGTGCTGGCTTCCCTGAAGGCGTTGAAGACGTTGATAAGAGTGAAGTGATCTCCTGCAGGGTGTGAGAATTTTCGCCAGCAAGTAAGGGCAATCTCTTCTGTTCCAGAAGGTGCGTGTAGGAAGCAATTCGGAGCTTGGAAAAAACCACCAAAGCCAACAGTTATTAAAACACTTCTGTGCATGCACAAACAAGGCCCTCTAGTCAGTAATCCCACTGGTGTCTGTTTTTTTTTTTTCTCAGTTTCCTGTGATCTTCGAAGTTGGATTACTGCCAAAGGACTGAATATTTTACATTCACACTTACAA
Source organism: Penelope pileata (assembly GCA_013396635.1). Lineage (NCBI taxonomy): Eukaryota > Metazoa > Chordata > Aves > Galliformes > Cracidae > Penelope > Penelope pileata. The sequence goes on along the minus strand of WBMW01004557.1, from coordinate 1,375,262 downwards.
GGATTTTCCTCCAATCTCTTGTTTAGTAAATCTGTGCTCTAAGCACCAGAGGAGGCGAGCAGCCTTCTCCCAGATTGATGCCAAAAATGCTTTGTCATGGCATGGTCCAATCCATCCAGAATCCAAGTGTGGACTTTAACTCAGAAATGAAGAAAATCTACTTCTGAAGGGCCTGAATCTGCCCTTATGTGCTGAAGTCTGTGCCTTTCAGTGCCTTTCACTTCTGTTGGGGTGCTGTGCTACCTGTGCTGATGTCTTTTTGAGATGACTGAGCTTTTCAAAAGCTGTGTCTATGCTCAACCATTGAGGTTTGTTTTATTTACATGGACATTTTATCACATTCAGGCCCACTTACTAAAAATCAAACCATCTGGGACATAAAAACAAGTTGAGCTGTAAGGAGATGGAGTAGTGCAGCTCATTTTCCTGTAGGTTCACATCCTTGCTGCTTAAGACTTTTCACCAATTTCTGTGCCCCTGTGGGCAGAGCACCATGATGCCATGCCAGAACATCCTCTGCAGGCATGGCTGAGATGTGGCTGCTTGCTGGAGTCATGCTGTGAGACCCGCAGCACGCTGCGACGGGGAAGGGGCTGCTGGGTAGAGAGGTGAGGGCTGGGTGCTGGAGCCCCCATCTCTGGGTGACACAGAGATGCACCAGAACCCCAGTCTAGCTTGGCCTGTGGGATTCTGAGAGGTCAGAGTCGTTATCGGAAGGGAGTTGCCCTCCCTTTGATTGTCCTAATTTTTTAAATTTTGTGTGTCTTTAGTGTATTGCGATTTGAATAGGAGCTTTTGCAAAATGAGTGGGTTTGTGTCACATCCCTGCAAAGTTCTACTGTTAGCAACCTTCTCATGTAAGCAGTCTGGCTTTGTATGCCCGGCGTTGGGGCCAGCTGCTTTGTGTCACTGCTATAGGAGCAGGACAGCATGGTAGGAGCACTTCAAGTTATGTCAGTTTTACAAATTGTTGCATTACAAGTGGAGAAACGAGATCACAAAGTAATTATTTGTAGGTCAGCAGTTCAATACTGTTGGTAATTAGAAATTCCTCCTAACTTACTGCTCCAGTCTGTAACGAACGTGTGTGAATGTAATGAGATAAAGTTCATTTTGCAGGAACGCTGTGTGTGTGCCTTCCGAGAGAAGGCTGGGAGCTGATGGGCATCTGGAGCACCGAACTGGAGTGCTACATAAAAATTTGTTACCCATTTTGCTGCATGCTCTAAGTCAGGACTTAAACAGCCAAAGGAAGTTATTTACTTAAAAAGCAGGATGTGAGCAGCACAAGTCTGCCTTTGGGTTGCCCCTGTGAATTGCCTTTGAGGAGCCTCCTTGGGCTTGGCAGGCGGCAGAAGCCGTGCGGTGAGACAGGATTTGGGAGTACCTGTAACCATGGCTGCGATGGTGAGCATTTCATCAACGCACTCGAATTCACAGGAAGCCAGAATTGATTTGGCCAGTTGTGGATCCAAGGGAAATTCGGACATAATTATTCCAAATTCAGACAGGTTTCCGTTGTTATCCAGCGCTGCTAGGTAATCGAGGTCTTCCAAAGCTTGCATCAGACTTTCGGGAGCTGATAAAAAGGAAAGATAGTTCAAATTCTTGAGGATGGCTACATATAAATGAAGGAATGAAATATTATAATATTTCAGTTGTATGTTTCCTATGGAATGACTAAATCCTCATTATAATGGTTCAGCTGTATGTTTCCTACATGAAAATGATGGAAGTCAGCTTCTACATTTGGCAGTGGGTAAGCAAAGGAGTAGGTGAGATGAACCAGAGGCTGAGAACGTTCTGGAGGAAACTGGAAAGTAAGAGGTAGCAGTTACAGAGCTGGAAACAGCTTGATCTTTTGTCCATCAGAGCAGTTCATATCAACAGACAATACTGGCTAGCGTGTTACAAATCATCAGAAATTAATCAAATATGTATTTCTCGTGTGTGTCTGCTCTTTTTAACGATTGGACAGGAGTTGCAGGTATTTGGGATATGTGCTGCTTTTTTTTTCCATAGCAAACGGCTGCACTTTCTCACTTCACACAAAATGCAATATTCAGTTTTACCCTATTTTAAGTTATAACTTCCTTATAACCTCCATGAGAAGTGAGAGTGGAGAGACAGAAAAAATAAGTATAGGGACATAGGATGAGAGACTTTGGGGGAACAAAGACAAAAAAAAGTAGCAAATAAATGGGTGAATTTGGGCCACACCGAGTGAGAAGGGAATGTGTATGAGATGGACTTGAACAGAGGCAAACATGAGGGAGGCCACGAGCTGAGTGTTGGAGAAGGGCTGAGCAGTGACAGCAAGAGGGCAGGGGCCAAAGCGATGGCTTCCATGTCTTGGATGGGAGCCAGTGGAGCTCTGTCTGTTTTGGGGCTTTGGGGCTTTAGGGCTGACGTGGGCTGTGTGCTTGTTCCGAAGGTTTGTGGAGCATCAGGTGCAGCAGCCTTGATCGGTGCCTTACTGAGCTTACAGTGAGGGTGTGAGTGCCTCCACAAATCAGAGCTGCATCTTCCCTGTGTGTATGGGGGCGAATGAAATCCACAGCCCACAAGATTTGAAGATACAGAAAATGGCCTACGTGCACAGACACAAATATCCCTTTTCATCAGTTATCATTGCATCCCTTCAGTTATTTCTCAAGAGGAAAAAGATGGCATTTGCAGTAGCTCTCCTGAACCTCTCAGCTGCATGGGAGTAACCAGCATAGCAGTTTGACAAAGATTCTCCTTTTTTCCTTGAGTATCCCACTGAATTTCTCCTTTTTTTTTTTCTTCCACCATTTTCTCGCTTTACTGCATCAGAAACAGTGGAAAACAGAATCATTTTGTGTATATCCTAGCTGCCTTATTGGCTGTTTTTCCTTCTGATAGGGGATGCAGGAGGAATGAGAAGAGTTACTCTCTTTTTTCCTTCCAAACTCTGGAACATCAGCCCGTTGTGTTTTTTCAGCAGCACGTTGTTCTGCTGGGAGAACCCTGAACTGAATGCAGACCCTCCCAACTGCGGAGGTAAGACCACATCTGAAAGGAGATGACTAAACAAGTTGGTAATTACAATGAGGGCTTGAGGAGGTCTCTAGAACACCTGCTGATGAAAGTAGGTCCCTCCGACACAGCAGGCAGAGGGGAGCTTCCTGCACAGCTGTGGAGGAGATGGTTCTGGGCTGGAAGGAGTGAGCCTGGGGCGAAGCAGAAGCTGTCAGAGCTACAATCTCCAAAAAGTAATTGCTGGAGCATCAAAGACAGTGGTGGAAAGTTGGGAACTGACTGTGAAGGCTCCTAGCTCTTCTCAAAGGTACGTTTCTGTTCCAGATCTTACTGATAGTAGCAATTGTCAGTGGTTTTTGTGAGTGCCAGTTGGCTTAAATTCACAGCTTCCCTCCTGTTACTGCGGCAGCTTTCCCCTTGTTCTGGGTTAAGAGCTGTTTGATGTTATCCCTCTGTTTTGTGGCGAATGAGATAAGCCCCATCCCACTGAAGGTGGTGGCAAAAATTATGGGGCCTTCAGCGGGGTAAGGGTGAGCCCTGGCCAAAGCTGAAGCACCTGAGAAGAAAATACTTAAGATGTTTAAAGAAATGAAAAGTAACATCTGATGCAGAGTAAGAGTCAGCGTCAGCAAACAGTTATCAGTGACCGAAAATACAGGGAAATGCAAGTCATCAGACAACCAGTAATTACTGGGAAATCAGGGAAAACCAATTTCCAGAAATCAACAAAGCAGTTTGTGCCATAGGTTGTGCAGCGTATGATTACGTGGCAGTCAGTTTCAATCCCCTGATAGCATCAGTAATTTGCATTTTTATGCTTAGGAATTACTTGTCTTGAGATTTGTAAGCACAAATTGCTTCCCAAATTTGCTATCAGTGTTAGAAAAAAGAAACGAAAAAGACTCCTGGGTTTTATTGTGTTAAGAAGGACAAGATAGTGAAGGCAGATTAAGCAGGTGAAGGAACAGTAATAAAATGAAAAACGGAATAGAGCTTAGTCTGCATTTTCAGGCATACACTTGATCAAGAACAACAAAAAAAATCATAAAGGCAGCAAAGGGTTGTTTGAGAGTTCCTTATGGTATGATTCCTGTTTTAATAAAATGCAAGATAAATAAAATCAATATGAATGTTTAATTATGCAAAGCTCTTCTCTAAAGAGCTGTCACCTGCATTGCCTTATAGTGGCTTTTAGCAAGGTTTTTAGGGCTGGTTTTAGGGCTGCTGCTGAGGCAAGCCCACAGCTCGGTGCTGCCTTCACAGGAGCTGTCAGGATGGCAGCTGTACCTGCAAGGAGAAGCTGCCCCACCCCTGGAAGCTGAAAGGTGTTTCCTTATCTGATGGGTGCTGTCCCTGTGTTCTTTGGCTGCTCAAGGCTGGGTTGCCCTGGGTTTGTCTCAAGGAGGCTGGGCCGATTTTCTTTCATTACACATCCTGCTCGTGGTCGTGCTTGGGCTTTGCAAAGCAAATACGTCGCTAAATGTCACCGATAGCTTTGGAATTGTTCCTCTGGGGTTTCAAGCTGACTTGGAATCACATTCTTGGTTTCCCAGCTTGTTGTAGCTTTGACATGAGCAGAGTAAGTTGTTTCTAAAGGCAGCTTTAATCTTTCCTATGTCACATCCTACACATCAGAAGCTGAAGCCCTTGCTGTGCGATAGAATAAACACAGGAGGATTGCTCTTGATGCACGAGGAAGCAGATGATTGAGTGATTTGCCCAAAGTTCTACAAAGGATGAGTGTTAGAGATAGGAATGAGAGGTGCCTTTCATGATTGTTAATAGTGTATTTAGATGCTGTACCATGCTTAGATGGAGGACCAATCTGACAGGTCCTGTGTCCTCATCTCCTGCTCAGTGAAAATTCGAGTGTCTGAAATACCAAGTTCTTGATAGATATTTTCTTTCCAGAGAAATAATTGTTAGAAAGTTAGAGCTGAATTGGGATAACTGGTGGAAAGCTGGAGCTGAGGCGGGTGGCGGGATGCTGTCTCCCAGGAGCTGAACCACTGCCTGGCCAACCACGAAAGCTTTCTGCTTTGCTGGGCTTCGCAGCATGCAGAGCTGCCAAAGCAATTACTGCAGGGAGACCAGTTCATGGTGTGCTCTGTTATTGTTTCTGATGCTACTCCTTGGATAAGGAACTGAAGATATCGAGCAGTCTAGTGCCAGGTTTTCTTCAAATCATGCACAGTTTCCTCCTGCAGTAGTTGTTTCTTAGGGCCAGCTTCTGCGTGCAGATTGCATCTTGATTCTCTTTTCTTCTGTGCAGCTTCTGAGGTTGGGCTGTTTATGAGCCTGCCACACTGATGCTACCAGTTCTATAGCCACTTTTTTAATTTATAATTGATCGTTAAAATCCCTTTTCCGAACTCATAGCTTCAGCCTCCCCGTTCCCTGTATGCTGCTGTTTCCCTCCAGGCTGGTTGGTCGTGGCCCCTGCAGAGCAGCCAGCACAGAGCCTGCCTGGCTGTTCATTATCCAATATGGAATACTGCTTAATCAATCAAATTCAGAAATTAAAACGTCAAAGAACCAAGAACTGAACTTAGGATATCAAATCAGCCCTGGAGTGCTCTCTGTTGAGCAGACCTTGCCTGCTTTGCCTGTGACGTGGTCTGTTTCTCATGAAACAAACACAGAAATGGATTTTGCCTGTGAAACACTTTGGAATTATCCACATTTATACAGCTCTTGCTATTCTGGATGTTCTAGAAATACCTTCTCAGAGTTGTAACAGCTCTCAAATGTCGAGGCATCCATGACCGTCAACAAATATTTTAATCTGAAAATTGCTTATGATAATGCTGCACGAATGCAGGATCTGCAAGGTGCTTTCACCTTGATTTCGTATGGGAATTGTACATAGCTTAGTCTTTATATTGATTTTCACAGTTTAAATGAGGATTTTCCAGTGATGGAGAAAAATGCACAATTTTGCATCCATCTCTGGGAAAAGAGTTCTTTTCCCCCATTATATAACACAATACAGATCTAGCTGATTAACTGATAAAAATGTAAGGACATTGCTATTAGAGTGGCACAGGAATTCGTACAATGCACTTCAGAACTGCAGTGCCAAATACGTTTTTGCATGGCTCATGAATTCTAAACAGGGTAACAAGTCTGCTGCATTTGCTCATCTCGATTATAGCGTGAATTAAATGCAGCAGCTGTAAGCCTGACATGTTTGTTGCTCTCATAATGCAGTAACAAGTCAGAGTCAATCCAGACTTTTATTTTTCCTGGAAGAGCAGCAGAAAAAAAAAATTGTATGCACATTGTTGAACAGAAATATAATGTTTTACTGAGGTAATTTCTGTTTCTTTGCGTATCTGCTGTATGTTCTCACGTGCAGGAAGGGACTGTGAAGAAGTGCTTCTCTTTAAGTTGTTGCTCTATTGTGCATCTTGCTTTATTATTTTTTTTAAATGAAGTTCAGTGGACTTTTGCTTTTTCTGCTCACCAGTTCATGTCTGTACGTTACTATCTCACCCCAGTGAAGTCCTTTGTTTAGGAAAAATTCACCTTGGGTTAAAAAAAGCTCCACAGCCCTCCTTCCATCTCCACTGCAAACAGCCCCTGGGAGTGGCAGCTGACCAGGAGTGGTGCGTGGGGAAGCACGTGGCCTCCTGGTTCCATGTGTGAGTGGCTGTGATGCCTTTGCTGCCTTTACTGCAAGGCAAATCCAATGCGCTGAGGAAATGGAGGGGCTGGAGAGCCATGGGGCACTCGAGCCCAGGACAAACTGCTGGGGAGCAATAGAAAAGCTGTTTCTGTTTTGAGTACCTGTGTGCTCTGAACGTGGTTTGGCTACGTCAGCTGGGAGCATGCTGAAATCCTGCCCTGTCTCTTTGTTGGTTTGTTGTGTGTTTGCCAGCTGATTTCGTGCCCTGTTTGGCTGAGGGTGGGCAAAGCGGCCTTTGTTTGCTGAGCTCTGTTGCCTTTTCCACTCTAGGCTCATATACCACCTTGGAGAGCCATCCTCCTCCTCCTCAGCCTTCCTCATCACTGCAGGTTACAGAAGGTTTATGCAACCCAACGGGGCTGCAAAGATAACAAAGCTTTCCTGGGAAGCTCCAAGCTCTTGCACAACAGAGGATGCTTTCCCCCACAATCCACAGCCCACAGACATGGGACGCCTGCTTCAGCTGTCTCAGTTGGCGTAATAAAATCACTGAATCCCCCCACAAGAGTTGTCCCTGTTCCTTCCTTCCTTTCAGATTTAACAGCAGGTGTGTGAGCTTGTTTGTGTCCTGGCAGGGCGGTTTTGTAGCCCTGTCTGGAGAGCTGTGGTGGGGTACAACTGAAGCTGCAGTAGTGGGAGGAAGAAAGCCCCAAGGCAAGAAAGCTGCTATGTGGTCTGTGCTGAACTGGGAGGAGTTTTATTGCACAACTAAAGCAATGTTTCAGATGTTTAATTTCGTGGGGCTGTAAGTCAGGGAGGCCAGGAAGCCCTGCAGCCTTTCTCATCCCCTCTCAGTTAACACCCTGCAGTGTTTGTGGGGTGTCTCCTTCATTTGAGCGGTGTGCTGGCATTCCTCACGCTTTTTCAGTAATTCCTCAAGCTTCTCAATACCTTGAACTCACATTTTTCATCTCGTTAGCAATTCTTCCTAATATTTGATGCCCATGTGAGTAAAGCTGATGCGTTCATCAAATGCCTTTACAATTTTGTACACATCAGCAGGATCCTTTCTCGGGCTGCATTATCTCAGAAATACAGACAAAACCCAGAATTTGTACAGCTGGGAAATCCAGAAGGGCCTCCAGCATTTCGTTCTTGCCGAATGCCATCTCTGTCTCCATTGTGCTTTTAAATCCAAGAATACTGAATGCATTTCCTAGTGTAGCTTTACTAATTCTTTAGATTTTTAAAATAGTTTTTTACTAAAATGTTCTATAAATTGTAGTGGAAACCGACTCTGTTCCATTACCATTTTCCATCAAGGTTTCCTGGATTCAGCACAGCAGGTGATGCTTGCAAGGCCGAGATGCTCCCTGGCTCTCGTCAGCCTCCAGGTGAGCCCTGTATTTCTCATTTGTTAGCTATGTTTTTGCTAAGCAAGCAGACAAGGGAAAAACAGAAGTAAATCCAATTAAAAATTCCACTTACAATGTAGCACTGCACCCAATGCTGGGAATTAAACTTTGCTACTGATTAATTGTGGTGCACAAGATGTGAAGGAGAAGTGGCTGCTCTAATTCCATGCATGTCTGTGAGGAAGGGGAGAACAGTATCAGAATTCCTATTTGCACTGGAAAATTGTCACAAATGAAACTAGCAATAGGTCACAGGATCTCCAAAATAATTATAGGAGTGCTATTTCCCTCACTTTAATTAGTTTCAAAGCAACACACGTTTGCAATCGTACTGGGATTTTGTGGTAGATCAGAACAGAGGAGAAAACCCTTCCTATAAAAAATATCCCCAAATATGAAGTCAGTGAAATAAAATAAAACAATCAGCAACCACTTTCTTTGCACTCTTGCCTCAAAATTCAGGTTGTTCCCTGTTTAGTTTTGAAAGTTTATTTGGGTTTATTTTATAAATAATATTGTTCTTAAGCAACAGCTTACTGTGAATTTGAGGTGGGAGATGCTGGAGGATAAAAGCTGATTTCCTCTGAATGTATCTCCAAGGTAACAATAGTGGTTTATTTGGGTTGTAAACTTTTAATTAAAGGAATCTATTTTGTTAGGTATCTGCACGATGCCTTGTACAATGGGACACAATTTTTCTTTGTGAGCTCTGGGAAAATAATATGAAACCTAGATGAGAAGATATTTGGAATATTGATTTTTTTTTTTTTAATTCTAATTCCATTCACATACTTTATGGCCTTTTTCAGAGCAATTGATTCATATGGGTGCCATTTTCCTAAGTGCAACTGCTGCACTATGACCTGTCCCAGCAGGTAGGTGGCGAAAGCAGTGGCAGTGATATTCCTGTGATAGTACTTCAATAAAAACGATGCTGTGAATAGGAGGGCAAAACTAATCTTTAAATAACCACAAAAGTAAGATAGACCATATGGAAAACTGATGCATCGTCGTTACCTGGGCTGCTTAGGAAGTCGCAGTGCCCGAAGCCTGCTATGTCCATCCTCTTCAGGAAGAGGACCATGCTGGTCAGGTTTGATTCCTGTATTTTGGCTGGGAAATCGTGTTTCATTTCCTTGTATGTAAATTCTTCAGGATACAGGCAGAAGAGTTTTCCTGGAAGAGTTTTTAGGGAAATGACGTTTTTGTGTTGTTCCATTGATTCGATTGATAGTTTAAGGTAGCGAGTTGGGATTTTGAGCTAAGCACTCTACCTGATGGAGACATGCTCAGGATTTGTTTGTGCATCTCTGCTTGGGCTTTGCTGATTGGCTGCATGACGACAGAGTCTGCTCTGATCCTAGGATTGTACACCTTCAAATGAAAGAGATATTAAGCATCAGATAAGTAAGAGTGGAGCACAGCAATATTAACGGTCTGTATTGAATTTTTGTCTGTGTTATTGTACACGATGAGTAGTAGCAATTTCATTTCTTCTTATACTACAAGTTTCACCAGCTTGGAAATGAGAGCAGCCAGCGCTTTGATAAATTGACAGATGCTTAAGTTTTGCAATAGGCATACTCTGAGATAGATCTCTTTCTGAAGAAATCTACCTTACTGAAGCACAAAACAGATAGCTATGGTATCACCAACAAAAAACAAAAGTTTATTTCTTCCAAGGACAGAACCCCAGCTCTGTCTGATAACATTTTGTTCCGTAATTCCAGAGTTTTGTCTCAATACTGAAACCTGTCAGTTCAGCACAGAACACCAGGGCTGTAATTAGAGATGTACAACGTCCCATTTTGTTTTTCCTCCGTTGCTCTTTTATTTTGGTTAGACTAAGGAGCCGATGCCCTCACTTTTCCAGCCAGCAGGTGATGTCCATAAGCTTCCATACATACAATGGATAAGGCGGTATTCTGATCAAGTCATCTCATTTGACCTTGTCTGCTTTAAGCAAGATTTCAGTCAAAAAGATAAAATGTGCTTCTGTGCAGGGGACAGATTTGTCTTCCACTGAATATATTCGTTATATATCCCTGCTGCAAGACTTACGTGGGATTTCTTCAGCACAGAACTCTGCCCACATTGAGCTGACTTCCAGCCATATGGACTGGATGTAAATCTGATTTGCAGAGGAATGAGTATTAGGGGACTGAGCTTCAGCTGTTATGACAAAGTAATTGAATTGGAGGGGTAAAAATTGCGTAATTGATAAAGGTGATCTGACAGCCATCAGGGCTGTGTTGAAACCGATTTATTTCCATCGCTTCATAGTTTTGATTCACAGAATTCACTGAGTTCTACTGCAGGCTTCAGATTAAAGAGGAACTGAGATCCATTTCAGTCATCACCTGGAACAACAGCTGTGGTCTCAGGAGTAAGTGGGTTATGCATGACCCGAGTGAAAACCGCATCCAGGCCTTTGTTCCCTCCATGCAGAAGTATGACAATTTTGTTTTTCCTTGACTTAAGGCTGACTTAGTTTGTAACACCCAGACAAGAGCCTTTAAGAATGGCAGTGTTAGGCACGCTTTTCTTTTGCAATGAAAGCGAGAGCTGGTGTCAGTTCCCAAGCCTTTGCCTGAACTAACCCTCAAGGCTAATCAGGATTAACGATACCTGCTTGAAAATTGTAGGATTAAATGCAATTTGGGTGATTCAGTAGTGGACCATATAAAGATACCCCAGCACTGTTCCTTTTGCCTGCTACTGGAATGCGTATTTTGCCCAGCAGAACATGCAGGGCACTCACAGAGCCTGGAGCAGTGCAGCCTTCCAGCTCACACTGTGACTTATTCCTACATCATCACTCATTCTGTAGGACTTTGTATCAGTTTTTCATCAATGAAAGAAACAAAATCTAGTTTTGCAGCTGCAGGAGTTCTTACCAGAATGGGGTCGAAACAAGAACTGAGGACACTGAGTTAATTAATTAATTCATGTTGTCAGTTGCAGTGTTCCCAGCTACTACGAGGGAAGCAGATATGCAGAAGGAGCAGAATCAGCTTTAAAAAGCAGTGGTTCCCTCTGAGCATCCTTCTGTGTTACATGATCTGTGACATTACACTGCTTGTGCAGGAGTTAATGAAGCAAGGAATGAGGTTAATCTACTAAACCAGGTGACCTGCCAGTGGGTAACCAAGGGCTGGTTGTATTTTGTTCTATAAGATACTGAAGACACACTGATGTCTTTTCAAATCTTGGTAATCGGAACATTAAAAATGTTGTAGAATCTGACTTATGAGAATATGGAAAATTATGTGGTTCTTTAGAAACTGTTTGCACCAGTCTGCACGTTTCCCTTGGAAAATAACAATAATAATAAAAAAAAGGATACACAGTTCAGTTTTAGCCTCCTGGTTTGGTTCACTTCACTAACCTTTCTTCTTTCCACACCAACGTCAATGACAAAGGTTACGTTTTTAATCCAAATCAAAGATTCTCCACGGCTTGTGGTAAGTAGGACTTTTCTTCTGTATTTTTGGTAGCATTTCTGTTTGTCTTGATTTGGTTTGGGAATTAAGTCGCTTTTTGTGGGGTATAAAGGAACCGGGATGAGCTCTCCAAGGTCAGGATTTAAATTAGGCTGCTCCTGTCTGATAATTTGGTAGGCTTTCTCGATTTCCTGCAATCAGAGAAAAAGTTTTTATTATTTTTTTTTCTCATGAATATGAAAAATAAGCACTAACATTTAATGATTAAAGCATTTTTTTTCTAAAATGAACTTTAACCACGTATCAAACTATTACAACATTTAAACCATACATGAATAATCAGTACCAAAACTGGACATAACTCTGTATGGGAATTTAACAAGTGTACCAACTGACGGCATAGCAGGTAAATGTCTTTTATTGAAATGTCTTTTTCTCCTGTGCAATTTTCTGAACGATTATCCCGAGCTTTAATCTGATCCAAACCAACCTCCAGGGGGAGACAGATGTGCATAACCATAGTGTGGGAACATTGGAATGAGAAATTATGAAATGGACCCTAAACCTTATGTATATGGGACATGTAGAGTGGACCTTAAACCTTATGTATATGGGACATGTAGAGTGGACCTTAAACCTTATGTATATGGGACATGTAGGGTGCACCCATGTTAGTGATTTAGTTCTACCTGTTATATCTAAGAAGGGGTTGGTATTGTAAAGTTTTTGTTGTGTTTTCTTAATTATCAATAAATTTAATGAAAACTAATAAAGTGAATAAAATGTCCCTAAACTGCATTAATGAAACATCCCTTGGTGATCCTTGGGGTCCCTTCCAACCCGGGCCATTCTATGATTCTAAGTCAGAGAGCACCCTGAAGGAGCTGTGAGTGTCCCTGTTCCCCGCAGGGACTGGGACCCCCTGGCCTTTAGAGGTCCCTTCCAACCCAAATGATTCTGTGGTTCTGTAATAAAATGTAAAAGTTTTTTTTTGTCTTTCTTTAAAATCAAATCATTTACCTTGTGAATGATTTTTTTAAAAGGCATAGACTCAGTTTGAAGGTTTTTTTTTTATTTTCCAAAAGCACTTTTATTAGTAAAAAATGTTTCAAAATTGAAAAACCAGATTGAGTTCCTATTTGAGAGTGACACTACATTTATAGTGCTATCAGGTTGAAAGTGTTCCATAAAAATTCTTATAAAAACATGAGAATAGCATCTAATAGCAAGGCTGGCACCACATCAGTGTCAAAAACCTTAATGTTCTCAGCTTATTCACGTTTTTGTTCAGTTTAAAAGGCAGCTGAGTGCTAGGGAGCAGTGGGCCGTTAGCCAGCCGAAACTTGTATCAGCTGGAAGGGTGGTGGCCTTTCTTCAAGCCTACCAAAACTTTGAGAGGTCACTGTATTAGCTTATGCTATAAATATAGCAGAGCATTACGTATACAGTCATATCTTTGCAGACAGAAAAGTGAAATGATAAAAGCTCAGTGTCCTGCATCCTAGGTAATGGCAACAAGTTGTTCATAGGTCATATAAAAACACGGATGGAAATTGGTTCTTGATTAAAATCAGAGATGCTGGAGCCAGCCAGTCACTTACTTGTTCACATGCCAGGAAGATCACGATGTCACCCTTCTCTTTGGTGTGGTGTATCTCAAAGAGCAGCCTCAGGGCAGACAGGAAGTGGTCCCTTGGCACGCTGCAGGCGTACACCACCTCTGCCTGCCGCTGGCTTTCCACCCGGAGCAGCGGGACGCTGCCACAGAAGTCCTGCAGCTTGCTGGACATGGGGGGTGCAGTGAGGAGCACCAGCCTCAGGGCTGGCCTCGCCTTCAAGACGTGTTTAAGAACCCCAAGCAGCACATCGGTGGGAACAGTTCTTTCCTGCACGTCATCCAGGATGATAACTCCATAGGAGCTCAGAAGAGGAGCAGACATCATTTCCCTCTGCAGCATGCTGTCTGTACAGTACCTGGGCCATGCAAACAGAAAACTCTGCAACGTTTCTTGGAATATTCAGGTTTGACTGTAAGAAATTAATTCAAGGTCTTGGGGACAGCTTTGTTCTTTCTGTTCCAGTAAGAAAGATTTGATAAGAACAGATACTGTCTATTTTGTAGCCTATCCCAGTCTTAACTACCTGTCTAAATCCTTCTTTAAGTGGCTGAAAACTCAATGAAAGTCAATGGTGCTGAATGGCACTATAGTTGACAGGATGGTCTAGACAAAAGAAGAAATAATTCTGCACTAAGATCATAACTTACATTGCTTTTCACCTTCCAAACTATCTAAGCATATCTCATTCCATAACTAATCCTTGTGCTATGAATGCTCCCCCAATGCTTTTGGGTAAGCAAACAGAGGTGCACACACACTTGGGGCAGTGCCAGAACCAAGGTGAGAGATTATTTCATAACGTAAGGCCCTCCCCACTTCTGCTCCTATAATTCCTGCTACTCAATTTTGAAAGGACGTTATTTTTTGCTGTGTTTCTCAGAAGGACTTTGAATCTCCTTGAATGGGATTTCGAGATGCGGATGAGAATGACGGATGAGGACAGGACTCATCCGCTGTCCCATCAGGTGCAGGAGGGCTCTGCAATTCTCCACACAGAGAAAGGACACACAAAGGGAAGAGTGACTGAATCTGATTTTTGGAAGTGGTGAGTACCCTGATCTGCACTGGAAATCAGGGAGAGCTCATGGCTGGGAAAAGGCTGGAATTTTGTAGATTGCTCCCACCATATTAAGGAACCAGAGAAAATCTCCTGACTTTCAGAGTGGCTCAGAATCTGAATCCTCGTGTTGCCACTGTATCTGCCTATATTTAATGCATTAAGTACATTTCTTATCCCCTGAAAATCCTCAGTGCTTTTTCTCATCACTGAATACACCCTTTTCTAGCCATGATCTTTTTTCCTTTTCAATTAGAAAGCACTCTGTTTGTTTTTAAATTCCAGCTTTACTTTCTCTTATGGCTATGAACACTCCTGTGCTGGAAGACAGAGAGAAAAAGCAGAATGGTAAGGAGTTTGCGTAGATGGTAAAGTGTTGCACATATACTGGTGCTGCCTCATTTAAATCTCTACTACAGTTAAGTACAGAAGACTTTCAGGCCTTTTGCTGTTTCCTGATTAATTGCAAAATCTCCAGTAGTTACATTTAAAAATATAAAAAGCAACATTATAAAGCAGTGCTTTTGGTTTTGATGTAGTGATGATGATTTTTGATTTGGTGATGATCTTAGAACTTTTTCCAACCCAGATGAAATTATTCTATGATTTTGTGTGTGATGAGCACAAAACCCATCTGTCAGTAGATCAATGTCTGTGCTGGTGGATCTGTGCAGAGCCAAGGGCTGTGGTGCTGCCAGCAGTGAGGTTTTGCAGCTTCCTTGCAAAGAGCTGTGGGTGCCTCATCCCTGGAGGTGCCCAAGGCCGGGCTGGATGGACCCTGGTTAGCCTGATGGGTGGCAACCTGCCCATGGTTGGAACTGGATGGGCTTTGAGGTCCCTTCCAACCCAACCCATATGGTTCTGTGGTAAGGGTATGCGTTAGGGATGAGAGGCACACAAACCTGAGGATGGTTTCCGTTGCACAGCAGCATTCAAATGGGATGAAGTACCCCACTTCGTGGCCCACGTTGACGTCCATCTCGTCGGCCGCACGCAGTGCCAGCCTCACCGCTGCCTGTCCCCGTGCCTGGGCACACACCGCTGTGCCGTGCCGGCAGTCCGCAGCCAGGCAGTGCTCAGCACACCACTGCGGGACCTGCGATGGACAGGGATGGTGTTTAACACGTGTAACAGAGACTGAAATGTAAAAAATGTGTGGGAGAACTGACTTCACCTGAGCACCCAGTGCTTACTGATATGTGGGCTGCTCTTGGCATAGGAATTATCCACCCGGCTAAATGTCCAGACCCTGAATCTCTTAAGTAGTCAGGAGCTGGGGTGAGATGAGCTGAAAGGTCTGTCCGGGAGTTTCTCAGCTGGAGTCAGATGAATTTCAATATGTTGCAGAAGAGAGAGTACTTCTAGGGAGCGGGTAGTGCAGTGCCAGCCATGAGCATATAAAGAATTCTAGGCATTTAACCTGGGAGATTCAGGTTAGATGTAAGGGGGAAATTTCTCACTGAGGGGGTGATGAGGCCCTGGCACAGCTGCTCAGAGCTGTGGATGCCTCATCCCTGGACATGCCCAAGGCTATGGATGGGCCCTGGGCAGCCTGAGCTGGTGCTGGTGTAGTGGTTGGTGACCCAGCCCGTGGCAGGGAGTCGAAACTGCATGAACCCTTCCAACCCAGGCCATGCTATGAGCCTGCTCCTGGTGACCCAGCGATGGCAGTGCTGCTGCTGGCAGGGGCTGACAGCTGGTGCAGCAGCAGCCCTGCCCGTGCTGCATCATGTGTGGATGCTTGACATGGGAAATGAGCCTGAGGAAGAAGAGGATTTCAAACTGATAAACACCTCGATAAATAAATGTATTTGCAGATTAATTACTCGATAAGCAAGGCTACCTGAAGCTGAGCTGCTGCAGGAAGCTATACAGTAGATATCTGGTTTCAATATTTATAGAAGGAAATCAATATTGGAAAATCCTAAATCAGTGTGTTATTTTCCTCGGAATGTACAATTCTACCTTAAAAATTATTTTAGTGAAGTACTAGGTTCCAAACCCCTTGCTTTGCTGAATATATTTAAACCAGGTGTGGCAACATCAGCCTCACATCATTTGTGTACATTTATTTTTGTTTATAAAAACGTTTAAGCAACAACCATCTGTTACATTTCTGTTAAACTCCTTTTAGAACAAGTGAAAGAGCTAATACTTGTTAATAAGTAGTTAATTGTTATACAAAGTTTCTTTTAGCTGATTTGCCATCAATTACGAGGGACAGAGACCTTCCGCTGCCAGAAACATTCCAGGCCCCAGGTGGTGTGTGCATTTTCCATGGGAACATAGGGATTCTCAGCTGAAGGGCTGAAGGCTTCTGGTTCCATACGTGATTTCCAGCAGTGTCCAGCACCAAAGGCCCTGGCAGGTGTGGGAATCCTGCACCAGTAAGCTGTCCTGCAGCTTTATGTGCAGGAAAGCTTGCTCCTAATTCTCACAGACACTCATATTTTGACTGACTTTTTCCTTGAAAATTCTTCTCTGCTAACTAGGGTAATGAGTTTAAGTTTATATATATATATAATTATTATTATAGCAATAGGTTTTAATAGTCCTGTTGAATATTGGCATCAGAGATGTGTTTTGCCATTAGTTCTCTAAATCATGTGTTCTTGCAAAGATGTTTGCTCATAGCTGGAGTGAGAGAAGGACCACGGTTCCTCCCTGCTGATTTCAGCCCTTCACTCCCCAAGCACTCTGCCACCTTCTCTTATGCCCTGACTACAAATCCGCTGCGTGTCTTTCCTGATAGAGCATTAAACAGAACAAAACCACGCATTCCAGGAACGAACATGCACTGAATCCAGCAGAGGTGCTGCAGAGTTCACCGTTCCCACTCAGAGTTCAATGTGATAATGGACAAAAAGAGGATAAAATGACAAGTTTGGTCAATACGAGGGAGGATAAAATTCTCCATCTGAACAAAACAGCAGCCAGCAAAACATCAAAGGAACGATTTATTGGTAAGTAGTAAGACCTGAAGTATTTTAGGCTTAGCCTTGGCCTCTCTGGTGGCAGTGGAAATGCACGGATACCCTCAGGAGGGAAGGATCACATCCAATGTGTTCTGTAGCCCACTGAAAGTGTGTGGTTGGTAGGTTCTGAATTTGAGAAGTGATGATGTAATATACAAACCAAACATTTACAGTGCATGTACTGATAGATACAGGTATATTTTATACAGAATTTTTCTAAGGTTATTTGTATATTTGCTTCTGAATTTTATACGAAGGCAGCTTATCCGTGTGTTTCAAAAGGGCTTGATATTTTAGAATGTAGTATCTAGAATGCCAAAAGCTGTAGTTTGAGATTTTTGTTAGTTGTTTATGACACTGTGATTGTATTAGACAATCACAGGCTGAAAGTGTCATTCTTCAGTGGTAAGGGACAAACATAAAGTAAGCATCTATTGCTTGTATTTGCAGAAAGTTATTTAAATGTGTATTTATAGATGTTTTTACATCTATATTTGAGTGATTGAATCTTCTGGAATGGCAGGAGCCCACCACTGGCTGAAACTAGCTCCCAGTGAAACATAAATCCGGGTATTGGTGGCTGGTATAAAGGAAGGGCAATAGCAGTGAGCAGTAAATTGAACAATTTTTTTTCTGTTTTTAAAATCTGTGCTAGTAATACTAATAGTAATAGTACTGTTAAAAAACAGCAATAGTAACTCTGAGAAGTTTACAATCGTAAATGTTCTGAAAATAAGAAAACCCATCAAAGTACTCCTAACACTCACCTGGGAGCTCTTGCCAGTCTTAGCGTCTCCCGACACAATCACAATCTGGTGGTGAAGCAAGCTCTCCATGAAGGCACATCTCACTTTCCACACGGGGAGTTCTTGTCTTTCCTTCATGAGCCTGTAGTAACGGGAAGAGTAAGGCAAGCCATCGAAAGGGTTCAGCTCCAGCTCTTCTCCATACACCAGGATTTCCTCGTCCTCGCCATCGCTGCCGTCCAGTAATTCTGAAAAGTAGCGGCTCTCTGGAGAAAAGTTTACAAACTCCATTTTTTTTTTTTTTTTTTTACATCTGCCGCTCCCAGCAAAAACACATTAGCAGTGGTGGGAGGATGTTGTGCTGGCAGGTCACACAGGCTCTGTAAACCCAAGGACATCCATTCCCGTTGCTTTGAGATCGGTGTTTCCCAGCTGAGGAGTTCACCTGATGTTCTGTCTGGGGATCTGGCTTCTCCAATTGCCCCACTGCAATTAGCTTAATGACCCAAACAAGCCTCAGGAAAATATATCCAACAAGAGCTCCACACTTCAAAATAGCGTTGATCAAACCCAACGCTGTCTAGCAGTAGCACTTTTTGCACTTTGGTCTGTTGAAATAACACCAGGGACAGGCAGTGTGCTTGCTGGTGCTCTGGGAGAGGGACGTGTCGTTGTCCCCGGGTCTCAGCGTGGATAATCCCAGCACAAATCCCAGCACAAAGGCTCCATCCCGTGAGTGGGGCTGGCACAGAGCTGCTGGGGGGTGGCTGCTGGGAGCAGCCAGCGGCTCGGTTTTGTTTATTTAGGAAGTAGCAAAGTGTGTTTTTATGTCCGGAGTGTATTAGCTCTGCCTGGGAGTCCTGAAAGGCTGTAGTTAAAAATCTAAAATATACTTAACTAAAAAATGCAGAAGGATGCCAATTCCAGCACTTCAGTCCTTTAAGTATCTAAAGAGGAGCTGTAAGAAAGAAGGGGACAGACTCTTTGGCAGGATCTCTGGTGACAGGACAATGGGAAATGGTTTCAAACTAAGAGGGGAGATTTAGGTTGGATATAAGCAAAAAGTTTTTTATGATAAAGGTGGTGCAGCACTGCACGGTGCCCAGAGGTGGGGGTGCCCCATCCCTGCAGACACTCAGGTCAGGCTGGGGGGCTCTGGGCACCTGATGGAGCTGTGGGTGACCCTGTGCTCTGCAAGGAGTGGGACAGATGGCCTTCAGAGGTCCCTTCCAACTCAAAGGATTCTGTGATTCTATTCTGTGTTTCTAATTACACCAAAAAGATGGGGGAAGCACTGATGTAAAGTAACTCTGACTCTTAGGACTCACAAGTAACAGAACAGAGGCTCCTAATCTTGGCTACCTGCGCTGTAACACAAACGTTAAACAACATTTTTTATCGCCCCAGAGGCAAGCCTTTTATTGAACAATGATACTGATAATGTCTTGACAAACAGGCTATATGAGCACAATGCTTTGTGCTTTTTCTATATCAAGGTTTTTCTGTATTAAGTAATATAATAAAAATTATTGCCTTTTCTTACAAACCTTTCTTGTTTCATAGCTTCGGGATATGGTTCTGCTAATGCATTCTTTATGACAGCAGCATAGAAAACCAACAAAGAAGGAGAAAATATTTTGTTCAGCAGTGTGGATGTCTCAATCCCAGTGACTTATGTGAGCAGACTGGCTATTGGCACCCGGCATGGCTGGCAGCGTGGACTGACAGACTGCTCAGTGCGGGGGCCAAAGCCGAATCTGGGCTGGAGGAGCATCCCTGGAAGGTGAAGGGACAGGTGATTGATCTGTGCTGCACACTGTGCCTTGGGCAAGCCATCCGTGGGGACATTCCTGATGGATTGTGATCCCCGTGAAGGTGACAGGGGTCCAGGTTTTGTGCTCAGTGACATTGAGTTAGGCCATGTTCAGCTGAGGTTGGAGCCACTCTTCCTGCTGTGACCTTCGTGAGTCCCTTGGTACCTGATGATGCCTGTTTTTCTTTTACATCCTTTCCTGTTTAATTTCACAAAATCGTTGTGAACTCTCTATCACCGAGATCTCTGCCTCTCTCAAATGTGGTCGAAATAGGTCGATAATGCATCAATGTCCTGAGGGGACTGACACAGCACAGTCCTACAAAGGCTGTTTTTTCTCAAAACCCAGCTGAAAATGACATAAAGTGAAGAGGTTAACTGCTATTATCCTGCCTTTTGCTGCTCATTTTTCATATACAGTAGCAGTATGTTCTCTCTAATTTCTTCAACTACAGCATAGGCTTGTTCTCTTCAAAACATAAGAGTTGGGGCAGTAATATCTTTCTGATCACTGAGGTTGAAACTAGAACATTCCAGTCCCTTCTAACTTTGATATAACTCTATGATTGAACAAATTAGAATTTCTGGTTGTACATCACTTTGTTGTTGTTGTTTTCACTTTTTTCCACCTGTAATGTAAAAAAAATAATAAAACAAGTTACCAACTCAAGATGAATTTTTACCTATTGAAAACCAAATACTACAAAACTAATATTCCCTTCATGATAATGCGCATTTTAACAGAACAAGTTGTTAGCTGGTTTAAATGATTTATCTGCACTAAAATGGGCTGTGTACAAGCTTTGTCCTGATCTGCAGCCAGGTACCAATGGAGCACATTGAGCCTCTTTGTGTAGCCCAGCATCTCTCTGCAGCCAGCATCCCTGGCAATGGAGGAAGCCAAAGAACACAGCCAAGGGCTGGGCTGGGGGCGGATTGAGCCTTTGCAAATTCAGACATTCAAGCTCAATGTGCCATTTTCCTCCAGAGCACTAATTTCTGATCCTGCCTTTCTCCTCCCTAAGACTGACCTCAGGGTGCCCATCTCTTTGTCCCACTCCCTGTTGCCATGAGCCAACCCACTGGGTGTCTCCTGCAGGGCCACCTGGCGTGTCCTCATGGCCACCACATGTGTTCTTGGCTTTGGCTTTGCTGTTGGGCAAGGTCTCTTCTTCCTCTTGGAGTGCTGCACCCTTTCTGACAGGGCTTCTTGTTCCTCTCTTCTGGCTGCTGCCATTCCAGCAGGCCCTCAGGGATTTGCAAGATGTACTTTTTAACATAATACAGTGGGATTTAGTTAACTTTAACAAATAACAGAAACGCCGACTGCAGATGAGTGCTTTAAATTGGAGGATAAACTGCTTTCAAAGATATCAATGAGAACTTTGCTATTGGCTCAAATTATATGTTAAGTGCTTATGATAATGTGTTATAGCAAAGCAGTAAATACCACGTAACATATTCTCTATCTTTAATAAAGCCTTGTTAAATGGGGACTTTTTAGAGCTCTCCTCTTAAATCTTTGAGAAGAGGAGGATTTTCTGTGCAAAAATTATATAGAATTTCTAGTATCAATAGTAATGCAATGTTCTTTCTTCCATTATTCTTCCTTGATTTTAGCAGCAATAGTTTGCAATAGCAAAGGGAAGTTAAGGGGGTGGGTTCTTTCTCAATAATGACATTTAAATACAGGAATTCAGATTCAATTTATTTTACAATGAATCAAAGGAAGCCTATGAAATGTAAAAGTGAAGTACATAACATTTTAGAAAGGAAAATTATTATTTATTCTTGTTTGGTGAGAACCAGCAGATATTATCAAGAACAGTTCCTCTTTCCATCCTATTTTCCAGCACAAAATCTTTTGATGCCAAACCCCACCAGCACTCCTGTGTGTGTGTAACCACCGGGATGTGGCACTGCATCTTTGCAGCAGAACTTGGGGGGTGTTCCTAACGCTGAGCTGCATTTGTCCTGGAGGCTTCCCTATTTTTCCCTTTTAATGTGAAAAGATGTATGGCTGGTAACGTGTTTCTGTTCGTGTGCCTGCTCAAACGTCCGCTTGTTCCTCTGTGTTTTTGGAGCAGGCTCTGTTTGTTTGAATTCTTTGTTTTCCAGATTTTGGACAATATTAAATCCCCATTTCAGAGCTTTTCCATTATTTAAAAGGGGTGGCTGCTTTGGTGTATTACAAAAGTGGACAAACCCTCTGGATCTGATCACAGGGGAAAGAGGTGCCAAGCGCTCATAGATCCTGGAACTGAGAGCATCACCATGATTTATGGAGTCCTATTGCTAAAAATGACACTTTAATAGTCTCTGCAGGATTTTTTTTTGGTTGCTTTTTATATTCGTATGCATATGAAAGTTTGGTGCCTGGCCAGCAGACAGCAAGCAAATGTGGAAAAAGATCCCTCTCAATTGAAGAGTGCTAGCTTCTCTGTAAGCAACATTTAACCTTGCTTACACTGTAACTCTATTGCTGTTTATTGAATAAACTGTGAAAGTAAGATAGAGAATTTCCCTCATATCCAATAGACTGTGGCCATGCAGACGAGTCACACTTCTACTGCGTTTTAATTTCCACTTACAATTTCATTGGCTGGTAAAATATTATTAATTTTGTATTTTTGCTCCTAAAAGTACTGTCAGATTGATTTAGAACAAAATGTTTCAAGTCAGCTGCTGAAAAATCTACCTTTAGCTCACTGGTTGCCCAGTAGTGAATGAGAATGTCAAGTTTTCTGAGCTGAAATTTTGCATAAATAATATTCTTGCTGGGTTCTGGGAGTCTTGCTTTGTACATTTGTTAGGGTAAAACTGCACAAGATACTTCTGGTTATATTTATTGTTTGCTGATTGTGGATTGAAATTGGAATTCAATTAAAAACCACAATACAGTTGTTTTACATATTCAGTGATTTTGTAAAAAATAAGGAAAAAAATTGTTTTAGAACTCCTATCAAAATTATTAAAATAAGGAAGTGTGACCGCACAGCTGGTGCCTTGAGAAGATGTTTTCAGATTGGCATAATCCTACAAGATTTTGAAGGTGTTGTGATTTAACTTCTGCCTGTGTTTTCTTGCTTTGCTTGCTTTCCCTCTCCTTCAACAAGTGCTTGCTGTTATTTTTCCTCCTCCTGCTAGCCTCAAACAAGTTATTGACCTGAATTAGACCCAAATCAAGAACATGTTCTCTTGTTGTGTGCAGTCTTTAGTGGCCAGAAGCTGCTTTATTGTTCCAGCAGCCTCTGGGTGCAACGCGGTGACTGTGCTGAGTTCAGCAGTGGGTATAAATGCAAACTGCCTGAGCGGTGCTTCTGCCAACGGGTTACCGTGAGTCCAGGACTTCATGTAGGTTGTTTTGAGATGAAGTTGAGGCAATTCGTGGAACCAGGCTCCTTCCTCTGCCTGGGAGGTGGGAGGAGGAGAAGGTGAGGAAGGCTGGCTGCCACTGCCAGACCCCGTGTCCCCTCCAGGAGGGATCACAAGGACTTGAGATGAGGCACAGACTGAATGCCACCAACTTTTATAAGAAAGAAAGTTCAGGACATGCTTTCTTGTATATTACCGTATTTATCACCAACATTTTCTTGGTAAAACCATTGGCTACCCTGTTATTTGCAGTATAGCAGTGCTAGGACATTATCCCCAGTGTTGTCAGCCAGGCATCAGATCTGTTTGTTTGCTCTTTGTTTGAATGTTGGCATAAAATGTAAGCTGATAGCTGTACTCATCTTCTGCAAGTACTTTTTTTACCCTGATCTGTTTTATAGAATGGCCTTAAGTGTTGTTTAAACACCAGGACATCTTAAGAAGACGGATGATAGGAGGTCTAAGTGGAATTTTATTCTAATTTATCAGTGTTTTTCTGTGTAATCTGATATCTTCATCTGCTTTCTATTCTCTTTATGCTGTAGAAAAAGCAAGCCCAGCGTTTTCTTTTCAAGCCGTTAGCATAACATCCATGCGTTCTGTAGGCTTCACGCTTTCCAGAGCTGGAACAGCAGGAGGAGGAGGAGGAAGAAAGAGAGATAATTCATCAGGAAGAGAATAAAGGGTATTTTGCACTTGGATTTGAATGGAGATGAAAAGTCAGCTCGACAGTGTTAGCACAGCGTGTTCCAGATGACAGCAATTGCAGACAAGAAGCCTGGGCAGGGGCCAGGACGTCTGCAGGGCAGTGACAAAACCAATTTGGGGATGGAGGAACCTTGGGCTGCTTGCTGGGGCTTCTGCTCCATCCAGCGATGGGAAACGTTCCCTGGAAAGTCTCTTGGAACGAGCTGGGAGCTGTGTGAATGTCTGAGCGGCAGGGTTATATTTTACTTCGAATGCAAAGGCTGAAATGTGTTTATGGCCTGGAGCGTGGATTTTGGGGAGGTGAAGTGGAGCATATGGAGGGGATGTCGAGCAACGAGAGGGAGAGGTGTGAGAAGCAGTGACACATGAACTCGGGGAAGCACCTGCATTTACGGATGGTGGTAAATAGTGGTGGTGTTGGGTTTATGGGCAGAGGAGAAGCAACCACGTGGGAGGCAGATGTTAGTCAAAAGAGCCATGATTTAACCCAAAAATCCGAGCAGGAGCTACAGAGCTTCCTCAGGTTGCCTAACCCAAACCCAAAGGACACTTTGGGCTGCACAGAGGGTGCAGCAGTGAGGAGCAATGGGGCTGGCAGCTCTTTGCAGGATGATGGCTTCTGTTTTCTTTGCCACCTTTGGCAGCAGAGGTGAAACTTTTAGAGTGGTCATTGTTGCCGTGATGGTGGATAGACAAAGAAGTCTCTTTGGAATCAGTTTTCTGTATTCTAAGATATTCCAACCTCCTCTTTAGGATTTAGTTGAAGGGATTTTGGTTTTATATTTGCTAAATAAAGCAAAATGTCAGCCCCCCTCCAAGCACTTTTATGTCATACGTGTCTGCTTTTCTCTACACAGGGGTTTATTCATTTCTCTGTGGTTGCAGATTGCTGAAGTTTTAGATCATGCAGAATGGAAAAAAGTATGCATAACGTTAATCTGATTTACTTTTTAATATGAAAAATATTTCACAGTTACTTTTTTGTAAGTACAAATTTGACTGATTTGTTTCATATGAACTCCAAAAATCTTCGTTTATTTGTACTTGTTTGCCCTTTACGAAATTTTAAGGAACTTACAACTTAATAACTTATTTGATGAAGCATGAGATGTGAAAAATGTGAATGCTGCACATTAAGGATGTTTTCTGATAAGTATATACTGCAATGCCACAAAACACAATGCTGCCAATAAACAAAGTGAGGATGAGCAATGGGAACGGCCTTTGGGAAGGGCTGGGATCGCTCGCTGGGTCTGAGCTTTTTTCTGTGCTGGAGTTGATATGGCTGTTTTCCTCTGCTCAGACCATCACTGTGACGGGTAGCTGGAAAGGGTCAATGTGCTCTGAAAAGAAAAATTTGTTTTGTTTTGGCATTAGGAGGCTCCTCTCATGTGACTCTGCTCTGGCTCGGTGCCTCTTGGCTGCTCTGGTCGCTGTCGCGGTCGTGCTTTTTTACAGAGCTGTTGTAACACTGTGGTCATCTGCTGAGACCCAAGAAACCCCATTTCTCTGTTTTGGCCACCAATTTGCATTGATTTTGCCCAAGTTGTTGCAAAATTTTTACCCTAATCAGGTCAATAGGAGTTTTGTTACAAACTTAAATGGAGTCGGGCTTTGTTCTTCGGCTTTTACCCTACAGCTGTGATTGGAACCAAAATGTTAGGGAAGTCCATGTGAATTGGCACGGCTGTGGTCTGCCAAATCAAGCCCTCCTTGTTATTGGGTATACAGATAATATTTAGTGTGAATGTCAGCTTCATTACAGATGCAGAACTAAATGCTTGGCCTTTGAATTTAATGGGATTTTTGCCATTGATACAAAGCAAGCCAAATTTTCTTCCAGAAAATGTTGCTAATATATCTGTGAGACATCTGTGATTGAAAGAATTATGGAAATGGTTTATTTTCTGAACGTAGAGTAACCCCTCACGTAGGGTCAAAGCTGATTGCAGTTTTCAGAGGCAAGCAGAAGAGTAAATGTTAGATAATGAGTGATCTCTTGACCCTGAATTTCTGTTTGCCTCTGTAGAAGAAAGCAAATACAATTTTACATGTTAAGAGAAATAACTGCTTTATTATTTTTCCTACATTCTCATTAACTGTTGCTCCTACTGAGATAATTTCACATCTTTTATTTCACCTTATCTTTGAAAAGTTCCAGAAAGATGACTTAAACTCTTTCCTTTGAGAGTGCTGAAGCAGACTGCAGCCTTCGAAGCCATTTTTGCAATGTGTGAGGAAGGACAATGTGGTGATGGCAACGAAATCCAATATCTATTATAATAACAATTACTTCAATTAAATTTTTTTAGAACCTCTGAAATGGAATGAATACAGTATGTCTGCCCATTGTAGGTGCATAAAGGCAGTATCTTATTTAAGAGATGAGAAAAGAAAGGATGGACTTAACTATTGTTTATTTTTAAGAATTACGTTCAATGAACTATTGAATATTCACATTCATCTGATTGATATTTCTACACTCTTATCAGTTACTTTTGCTCATGTCCTTCATTGAATGGGTCATGAACAGTCTTATACAAGTGGGACATGTCAAGGTCCTGGCCCTGGCAGTGCATGATGACTGATGGGGATCTGCCCCGGTCCATCTGGACGTGCTGGGGATCGCCCACGGGGTACCATGCTGCACACCATCCCTGGTCACTCAGATAATGGCAAACCATAGGCTTCCCACAGTTCTTGCAAAAACACTTGAAATAATTCTTTTAGATAGTTCTTGGTATTTGTAGTTGTTTGGCCTTACTGGTGGTATGGAAATTTTTCACAAACGACTGGATTATCATGGTAGTACAATTTAGTGTGGTTTTTTTTTTTTGGTTTTCTTCTCTGGTAGTTAAAGTATATCTGATACAAAGCACCACTGTACACACTTTCCTGCTTAATGAAGAGCAATACACGTTTGATGAAATGAGAATGAAGTGAGACAAGTGTGATTCAAGTCAAGTGGTGCTGGGGGAAGCTTTTCAGAAATAATGCGTAAAGCAGTGCTACCATACTCATTGACATCTGCACGCAGGTGGGGAATACAGTGAACAGATTGTGTTCTGAGATTAATAAAACAAACCAGACACTCATCCTTCAACCTCCCCTACTGTGTGAACGCAGCACAGTGTCCATTCTGCTCTGACTTGGTAACTTGGACCAAAATCTAATTGTGCTCTCAAAGGCTGGGGGAGAGGGTACCAGAATGGGGGATAAGGGTCTGAAAGAGAGGGAATTGCTGAGTAACAGGCCCAGAATTGGCTTCTTTCTCCTACACTTATTATTCAGCGGATTTGAATTACAGAAAATTGGGGGAAGACTTTCAATGTCCATGGGAAATGTGACTTCTTTGATCAGAATGGCAAGATTTTTTCTAATTCTCTACAGATACAGCAGTTTTAATGACATGAAAATTCTGTGTTGTGATCAGTATTAAAATTGTCTTAAGCACTAGATACAGGACAGTACTTGCTATTGCTAAAACATATCCAGAATGGAAACTTAGCTAAGTATTGCCAGCAAATTTTGTTTTCTCTTCACTTAAAGAAAATGCAATTGAAGTGAGAGCAAATGACTAAATGGAAAAGGTAAAGGTGTGTATATGGTAACAAAATCCAATAGGTGTAGGTATAATATATTCCTTTACACACAAAGAGCTGTCTAGGTGAACCTTGGTGAAAATTTAGCCTGTTTCCTTTTCTTTTGAACTGAATATGAAATGATGGTGTTAGTAAAATTCAGAGTTTGCTTGTTTGGTTGTAAAGGAAAAAAAGAAAATCACTGAGTCAGGATGAGAGATTCTGATATCAGCGCTTCAATATTCCCTCTGTTCTCATCACGAACAGACAGGACCAAAGCCTGTGGCATTGTCGAGCTGCACACACTGGCTGGTTCTTTCCACACGTACGATGACTTTAGAAAATTTACATAGGGAAGGTTGTCACTAGGTGGCAGAATTAGACTGCATTAGTACTAGCATTTTTTATGATTTGTCCTCTTGGCTTCTTTATAGTCCATAAATATCTCTTTGACTATATCAAGCATTCAGAAATACCTCAATTCTAAAACAATTTCTAATAAACACAGCTCTTTCAGAGGAGCAATTTTGTAAAATAGCAGGTATCACATGTTGGAAGTAAGTATTTTGATAGGAGTATGATTAATATTTCACTTTGAATTTGTGATTAAACTGCTCTTTGCTCCTGCATTTTGGAAGTATTTTAGTGTTTGAATTTGTAGATGGTCTGTAAATGAAAACATGTTGGCACTTTTTGAAGAACTATAACATTCAAATATCACTTTAACTACATGTCCAGAGGAATCCATATGCACAAATGTCTTTTCATGTCTGCCATTGTTCACACAAAAATAGCTAATACATAGGAAAGTTAAGGTTACTCACAAATTGGTTTTTTCCTACATGAGTCAGTTTTACAATCTGTACCAGTGTGACTTCTGGCATAGTCACTGTTACTCTTTGTCTGGAACTCTTTATTCTTCTGCCTCTTTATCTCAAACCTTTTACTGGGGACGTGAGCAAAACTGAAAATGCCCTAACTGAGGCAGCAGTGATAATAGTATTTGAATTCTGGTGTTAATTTATGACTTAGATTCTATTGAGAAAGATCATTGTGTTCCAATGTGAAAGTGACAGATGCGTCAGTACGGGAGCAGTGATGCAGAACTTGAGGACATTTGATTTTGAAGGAAAATGCATCTCTTTTGAAACCTTTGTAGAAACATTTCTGACCCCTTGCTATTTGCTGAAATATTTGGAAAGTGTTTGGAATGTTTGAATGATCATATGAGATTTTCCTTTCTGTTTTAGAGGATATGCTACATGTCATGTAGTAGGTGTCTGGGAGCCAAGAACGTCCTATGGAGTTTGATTTAAGGTCACTGGTCCTAAAGGAGCTTACAGGTATAGCCCTGTTATCTCTGTGTTCCCTATCAGTAAGTAGTACAGACTGTAATTTATAATGAAGTCCATAATTCAAGGATTCTTTAGACAGATTAAAAAAATGATAGGAGTGCTTGATGAACGTAATATATTTTCTGAGCAGATGTGATGGAAATCACATAACCTTACCTTAATACTCAGATTAACTAACATGCACTAAAATTATTCTGTAGATTAAATTATAGAAGTACCTAAAGAGTTCTCTAGCATAATTTTAAAAGTGAAAAATAAAATTTTACTTGATTTTGTTGACTTTTTACTCCCCCCTTCCATTTTATTTTTTCCCTAAACTTTTTGGCATATTGGTAGTTCAACGTGAGTGGGAGGAGAAGCAGCTCTGAACTTTTCATGTAGCCTAGCTCATGTTTGCTTGATTTAGGAGAAATATGATTATGAAACCAGAAATATTCCTGTCAATGAAAGATGTGGATGTGGAGGCACTTTGCTGGCACTTTGTTACAAAGCATTTTTCATTGAGAACATGAGTTATACTGCTTTTCAGGTGTCTAAGACACTGGTCAATGAAAACCTTGCTTTGAACATGTTGTGCTGATGAACTGTTAACGATGAAGTGGGAAGACACCAGCTACAGAAGCAATGTTAAGCAGATGAAGCAAGAGTAAATTCTGCAACTGGCAGATGTTCAGCTATCAAGAGAATAATATTAAAATCATTAGTGATGAAAATAATAGATAGTTTTCTAATTAACATTCTGAGGCTTGAGTAGTGTCTGCTTGGAATCAGACAACTCTTCAAGTTTTTCAGAAGTTCTAATTCTGCATATTTTAGATGGCACATGAAATGACTTTAGGAATTTTACTAGGAGCCTTTTTCCTTAAAACTCCAGCTTGGCATTGCAGATTTTTTTCCCTACACTGAAAGAAAGAGTTTTTGCAAAATATGAACATGCACTTCGATAGATGCACTTGATGCTTAAAATAGATAGTAATTAAGAATTGCTCTGTGGAATATTTCAGAGGCTTAGATGCAGTAAAGTATGCTTGAGCAGATTATCATAGAATTGTTTGAGTTGGAAGGGACCTCTAAAGGTCATCTAGTCCAGCTCCCCTGCAATGAACAGGGACACAGAACCACGGAATGGTAGTAGATAAATTGTTCCAGAGATTAATTATCCTCATAAAATGTAAGCCTTGTTTCTGGTGCATAGTTCATTAGCTTCCATCTCCAGCCCATGCGTCTTACTGTGCCTTTGCCTCCTGAACTGAAGAGCTGGGTTCTCATCATGAGTATTTGATCTCTGTTTAGATGCTTTCTAACCACATTCAAATTTTTATATTTCGTTGCTGCACAAAACAGAAATCTCTTTAAGTAGTTTTGCTGCAGGTTGGTTATGTTGCAGGTTAGACCATAATGGCTTATAGCAATCCTCTGCTTGGTCTAGCTTCCAGAAAGCCTTCATACCAGCATTTTATTTTCTGCTAATATATACATATATACAGCCTATGTAGGTGTGCTTCTGTATATTTTTATATATACACAGTAAATTGCAAAGGAAGTATGATTCAAGCCTGAAATAATTTGTTGTACCTATTTTTTTTGTTTGTTTCTGATTAACCTTCAAAATATTTAAACTCTAATTTTTAAAAATGTCTGCATATTCTATGTAATAAAACAAAACAATAGATTTCTAGTTTGTATTCAGTTGGAAAGTGGTTCAGTAAATCAGTAAAGCAACTCTATTTGAAGGAAGTTTTCTCTCCCTCTTTGGTAAAGTACAAGAGAACTCTGTTTAAATGAAGCATGCAATTTTAATCAATTGTACCCTAAAAAAAATAAGACAAACAGCTGCTGCTTGTTAATTAGTGAATGTCTTCACCAATGGACTCATCATTTATTCCCTGCTTTCAGTGCAGCCTTAAATTCTGTAAATAAAGGTGTTATCACCATGCAATATGACTGACTGCCCGTGCATTTGCAACAAAGCAGCTCAGATAACACATGAAGAATTTATTTCAAAAGACAAATATGTGATCTTCAGCCTCACAGATTCCTTGTTTTCATCTAATGATCACGTTTCCTGTGAAAGGTCACATCACTTTATGAAACCAAGGGAAAAGCATATTTAATTTCCCTAGCCGAAAGCTGAATTCCTTGGTAATAATTATACCCGACTATGAAGATTTCCAGCTCTGAAAAAGATTTCTCATATAGAACTTTGGGCCCATGTGGGATCAGAAGGGACCTCCAGAGGCCACCCAGCCCAGTGTTCTGCTCAGACCAGATCCAGCTGCCGCAGATTGCTCAAGGTTGTACCCTCGAGCTCTGGAGCCCTCCAAGGATGGAGATCCCACAGATCGTGAGAAGCCCAGGTCCCTCAGCCCCCCCTGCAAAGCCATCTGCTCCAGCTCCTGGCCATCTTGGTGGCCTTCTACAGGGCTCACTTTGGCATGTCACTGTATTTCTTGTAAATAATTTCTTGTTTTCTTAGCCCTGATGTCTCTAATCGCTACTTTTGTATCCATCCTTAGGTTTTGTTTTTTAAATGAATTGCCCCTATGATTCCCCACTAGCGACTCTGGGAACTACGTCTCCCATGGTGACCTCTACAAGGAAGTTCAGCAGAGGTGGTTTCAAGGAAAAACTTGCAAGACTTCTAAGTCTTGTAAATTGTTTTTAAGTTCAGATGCATTACTATAAATAGGCAAATCACAACAGTGAGTAGAAGTAGGTAGGGATCATTGCACCTGGTTGTCCAGTCAGGTTATGTCAGTGATCTGAGACTGTAAAATGCAACTTGTTTGTTTCAACTTGTTCTTCTACTAACTTGCTATGTTACTGCCTACCTCTCATATTAGAAATCAAGAAGGAAAAGGGAAATAAATATTCTGTACTTATAATTTGTGTCACTCCACGTTCACCCTCAAATCTATCATTTGTGTCTCCTTCAATCCATCTTGAGCCTTTTCTCCTTTTTTTTCTCCGTAGCTCTTCATCTCATTGTATGTATTTTCCACAAGCTGTCTGCTATTTTCATTGGCAGCTCCTCTTCTGGGCTGCAGTTTTGCCCTCCTGCCCCTTTCTGACCAATTATTGGCAGCTGAGGCACTGGGGGCTGCTCAGGGGCTCTCCCCTGGGCTCAATTCAACTGGACAAAATTTTCGGTCTTCTTCTTTCCTTCTTGTTCTTTGATACTTTTTCTCTTTTTTGTCTTGCTCCCTTCTGTTTCTCCTTTTCCCTTCCTATCCCCTGCAAGTAATTTTGGCATCAGCACTACCTCTATGCTCAGTTGTTGCAGTCTTATCTTTTGGTTTGTCCTTGCCTCTAGGTTTGTTCTTCATACTTCGGATTTGAAGCTGTTCTTTGAGTTGTTATTGTCTTTATTTCCCCGCTTCAAGCAAGGAGTGACTGTTGTGGGCCTCTCCAGGTGACTCTGGGACTGTGCCTGAAAAGTGCTTGCTTTGGGTTACCTAGCCAATAATCACAAAGAGCTACAAAACGAAAGATCCAAATATAGGATCTGGTTTAGTTCAATCAAAAAAAGTCACAATTAATTGTCAACCTAAAGGATGCAAACACTTGATCATATTTTGTATTTTTAAAGGGTGTTTTTAAGAGATGCTGGAGCCATTTCGAAGTCACTGAGGAAGGCCTTATGTGAAGTGTTTTTTTCATATTTTTTTAGTATAAACCCTTATCACAAATTTGAATGCTTTATGACGTGAAAGATTGCTGACAGATTATTGTAATATAGGTTCTGTTGTTTGAGTAAGAAAGCTGGAAACCATAAAGTATTAGAATATTAGATTGTGAAATATCAAGACTGACATTCTACCAGGGGCAGAGTAATGCTATGCTACTGAAATGAATTTGTCCAACATTTTCTTTGAAAAAAAGTTTGTTCTGTATTTTCTATAGGAGAACCAATGAATAGAGGACAGCTCCTTCAGCTGTGAATTATGTACAGGCAGCTTGTAGCACTTTTCAGAGAGGGCAGGGAAAAGTTCTGGTCTGAAATAATAGATTTAGAAGCGTTAAATTATGTTATTTGCATTCTAATTAACATTATAGTGATATCTAAATGTTTTAATAGACATATAATGTCCTGTTTATGTTATTTACATTATAATTGCCACAATTATGTTGTAATGCAATAACTGACATGCTATTGTGCTCTTTCAAATTTCATTTATCAGTATATTCTGAAAGACTATTCTTTTATATCAGGCTAAGCTGTTATTTGCAAATTTATCTAAAACTTACTTTTCTCTCACACCACTGACAAAAACTGATGGATGGATGGTTAGAGTATTTTAAATCTCTATACAATAGGTTTCCTCTGCCAATATTTACCTGTTAATTTCATTTTTTGGAGGTGTGTGAAGGTAGACATCCTGATAAATTGAGTTTTACTCCTCTGGTGGGCTGTTTCTCAGAAAGGACACAGTAAGTATTATTGCCTTTTGTTATCCTATCCAACAGGATTTAATTTCTATTATTTTGCTCCTGTATTTAGATTAACAACATAGATCAAGGCACAGTGGGTAAAATACGTACTATATAAGATTTAATGCAGCCATTTTATTATTAAATATGACACGCACAATGATATCTTTTAGTAAGAACTCATTAAATTACAGGGCTTCTAAATATTCTAAAAGTTACCAATGCATGATGAATATGCACATTTGTCTTTAATATTTCTTTTCAATATCTGTCTTAGTGGAAAAGTCACATACAAAGAGGTTTTTTTTAATAAGTTTTATCATAGACTTGTGAAAATATTGGAGGAAAAGTGAACAGATGTCCATCAGAAGAATGGAAGTGGAAAGGTATGGTGTGTATATATTACCTGTGTGATGCGTGGTGACTCCACGACACATAAATATTGCTGTAAATATCTAGAATTTTATCAACAGCTATAGCAGAATATATATTTATGCCATTTCAGATCTTCTAATTCCTTCCAGCTTGGTTGGAGCTGGCTGAACTTGCAGTGAAGTTGGTTAGCGTTGACTTGCAGATGTCTGGAGGGGATGGTGATTCCCAGCCAGACGGGAGGCACAGAACAGCTGTGCAAAACAACCCACAACTGTGTGTCTGTGCCTGCATGTCCGTGTTGTGCAGGAAACCGGGGGCTCTCACAATCCACCTTCACCTCCATCCTGAGCAGTGAATGCTGTCCATCGGTAGTGGTGATTTGTTGAAAGTATCTAAAGAGAGGAGACCTCCTCTGTAGGTATTCTCCATGTGTTACTGAAGGTCTGTATGTACTTGGTTTTAACCAATAGTGACATTTTTCCCTTTGCCATTCTGCTTTTTATTCTTCTCTATGAAAATAAAGAAACCGGACAAAAATAATCCTTGCTTAAGAAGCTAAGTTCCAGCAGACTTCGGATCATATTTGGCATCCTTCCTGTAGAACTATTCACTCAATGTACAATTTGTGAGAGCTGCTTGATGAAAACCTCTTTCTCCATATTCAAAGGAGAGTCTCTGCACAAAGAATCATAGAATGGCTGTGGCTGGAAGGGACCTTGAGGACCACCCAGTTCCAACCCCGTGCCATGGACAGAGTTCTGTGTCCTGCTGATCACTTTCTCTAGCACCCTGGGAACAGCACTGTGGTTTTTTCACTGAAAATCCAACATGTAGTTGAATGTCAGTTTCTGTTCAGCTGCAGGTCAGTTTTTAAGGACCCTTTATTGAAGGGCTGAAGTTCTGATGGTTGTCAGATGAGTTCTGTGTGCTGGATGTACCGAAGCACTATTTCAAGAGCATACTGCCAAAGAAGGGCAGGTGGCCCCAAATTAAATCAATCTGCATTAGGCATTGCTCTCCATTTACAGAATCAATTTATGTGACAGGCGTGTACAATCCAAATAATGTCATTTTGTCATAATGTTCTGTAGTTAGCAAATATGTCCTCAGTTTCTGGGCTGTTACCAAGTGGCATCACCATCCTGTACGTAAAAGGGCATTGGCTTGCCAGTCCTCTGGCTTTAGTTACAGACCCTCAGCTTCTGAGATTTGCAGTTCTTACTTTAAATCCACAAAAACGCTTGTGTGCTGATTGCTGCATTGTTTGACTCCTATTCAACCCTGCTGGCTGGCAATCACAGAACTGATGATTGTGGGGGAGGCTGATAAACTCGATAGCCTCCAGCAATCCTATGCTTAAAACCTGTATTCCTTGTGATGATTTTTAACTGTTTTGTGTTTTTCTTCCCTGGGCTCTGGTCATCCATAGGAATTATTTGTCTTGTGTGCAGCTTCAGTAAGTTGGTGCTCTACAGTAAGTAACTCATGAACATGTTCTTGTGCTGTTCTCATCTGTCCTTATCTGGTGCAACTGCTATTGAGCTCCTGTAGGTCTTTCCCTTGGAAAATGTTTTTTGACAACCCCCTGCTGCTGATTTGTCCAATATTTGGGTAAACAGTACTGGTTTCACTGTGCAGATTTATGCCCCATGGGTTGCTGTGCTGCTCTGTGTGATATTTGAAAAATTGAGCAGGAAGGAACAATGTGTTATGGTTTCTTTCATGACCTGCCCATCGTTCTTGGATTGCTTAAAACGTTTCAGGAACTGATGGGGCTCATCATTTCATACATGCTTTCTTACACGTTATCCCAAAGCTTGGAAGCTTTCTTCTACATTCAACAAATGGATGTTACAGTTTACTGTCTTTGCTTTAAACAAATTAACAAAAGAAAGCGTTGTGATTTCCCCAGGGACGTGAGGTTTGTAAAAATTTCTCAGCTAAGGAAACATTTAAGGTCTTATAGCTAAAAGCAGTGTGCACCTTTCTGTACATTCCATGATACAGTGTATTGCACAAGAGCATAGCTACTTTTGCTAGCTAAAATAGTTTTTAGACAAATTGTCAAAATTCTGCATTCCATTTTCAGCCAGGATTTTAAGCAGTGCATGACCAGCCTTCAGCACTGCCCCATGTGCACTTCCTACCACATTCCCATTCCCCGTGGTGTCAGCTGGACTGCAACCAGCTACCTGGGGAGGATGGATGGACAGCCATCCTACATCCATGCTGCTCACAGCTTCATTTCCTTTATTTATATTCTTTACTGCGTGTTTAGTAAATGTATTGATCTGGTGTAGAACAATTGTATCAGTGATAGGCTAAGCCAGTGTAATATTGCCTTTTAAATCACGTTATACTGTGGTATACCCAAGGCAACAAGCCTTTCTATGTGAGTTTAACCATAATGTAGCTGATGCTTTGCATATTCATTTCCATGGCGGTTGGTCTGCTCCCTGGTGGGATAAATATATCCTCGTACTGGGAAAAGCACTGTGATAAATATAAATTGTTTCTCATTTGAAAAACAAACAGAAAACCTCAACTATTGGTAACTGGTGCTTGGTTTTGAAGTGATTGACACAGAAATTTTGTTTGTCCAAGCAGTGCACTGAAGACTCATTAGTTGAGAGAGTCCTACAGTTTTGTTAATTGTAAGCTGTGAGAGATAACTGCAGATAATTAAGCACCAATCAGATTTGGGTCTGGCTGTAATACACAGAACCAACAAAAGATGTGTCTGAGGAAAAAAGAAGGTTTTCTACATAAACATAAAGAGATTTTTGAAATAGGTATTCAGCTAGCAGGGGAAAAATTCTGATTACACTGAGGATGGTGCACTAGATTTTTGAAAGGCATAAAATAATATGGTTGCCTGAAATTGCAGGAGGCTGGACTTGATGACTTAAAAGTTCTCTTTAAGTCCTGAATTCTTAATTTTAAAGATACATGTGTGTATGTATGTGTACATATTCTATACAGAAACATACAGTATCAGATGAGAGGTGCAGTGAGGGGCAGAAGGGTGGTAGTAGCAAAATTAATACAATCGTCTGATATTTTTATAATTTAAGAAATTAAGAAAAAGAATAATCTCTGATATTTCTTAACTGGAATGTTAAAATATTATACAGTTCTCGCATGGTATTTTTATTTTTATTACTCTGATCAAAAATTATTTTACCTATTTCCATTTCCTGTTACGGATTTCATTAAAGTTTTAAGAACCAGAATGGCTTAAAACTGAGTGAAGAACTGGAAGATGTGAGAAGAACTGATGTGATGGACACTTAATGGTGCTGCTGAGAGCGCCTGAAGCACACTGACAAGAGTAAAATGATGAAATTGAACATGCGAGGTAGTCTACTGTTTTAGTTGATCTAATGTTTTATACTTAGTCTAATGTTTTAAACTTCACTGACACCTGCAGGCCATCCAATCCTGTAGATGCTTGAAGTCCGCTGTTGACTTGACCAACAGGCTGCCTAGAGAGGTTCTGGCCCAACTCCATCCTTGGGAGTTTCCAAGACCAAATGAGGTAAATCCCTGAAGAATGTGGTCTGGTGGCAGGGTTAACACTGCATCGAGCAGACCTCCTCAGTCCCTGCCACTTTAATGACTCTAAGATCCGATGATTAAGGCACTCCCAGACACTCACTGGAGAAACAGCACAGAGTTTAAGATCGTATTCTTTGTGCTGGAGACGATGCTTGACTGGAGAGCTGTTGGAGACATTAAACAGCTGGTGAAAGCTGTTCCAGGCACACACACACGACTATATTGAAGCGTGTGAAGAACTATCACAGAGTCCCATCTGCTGCTTTTATTTTAGTGCTACTAACCTCCAGCAATAGGCGGTGCAGAAAAGCAGGAACAAGCCTCTGGAAAACAATAGCATTTGCTATTTAGGTATGAAAAGGGTGTCTTAAGAATTTATCCAAATAGAAAGAAACCTATTTTCAGAGCCACCATTTGTCTCTTTTGGGACGGAGATCTAACTCCAGGTTCTTTAGGTTCCAATAGTTTCCAGCTGACATCTGGAGACACAAAGATAATGTCCTTACACCAGACTGAGAGCTGGGAATTCAGTAGGAGGAAGGATGGTGTCTGGTGTAGAGTTCAGGGCTGTAATGACATCGCCTTCCAGAACTGACGGGTGGTGACAGCAGTGGGAGAGTCAAGGTCTGTATGTGGATCTCTCAGCGCTTGTTTCTGTGCTCATATCACTCCTCTTCCTGTCCTTTGAAGTGAGGTGACCCTTCAAGAGGTTTCAGAAAGCTCTTAGCAGTACATCAAGCTTTTAAAACATATTCACAGTGTTATTCCCTGTCTTTTCAATGTCAAGTGTTCTCAAGTCCCCCACATACTGAGTTAAGCTGCCACTGGTACATTTCTTACTCTTATTTGTCGGAAATGTACATGGTAGTGAATACAGTTAAATATTTTTGAACAGTGACAGTCAGCTCCTGGTTTTGCAGCAGGTGCTTTTTTTTTTTCTTTTTCTTGTGTATTTTTGATATTTCAGCTTGATGTTAGCTAGCTCTGCTGGCCACCTGGATAGAATCATAGGATCGTCTGAGTTGGAAGGGATCTTTAAAGGTCGTCAGGTCCAACTCCCCTGCAACGAACAGGGACATGGGGACATGGACAGGGACATTGTTATTGGGTATCAAGTACCTGGAATCACAAGGTTCTTCTTGGGAAGCTGGAGGTCTGGAGGTCCTGTACCTTCCCACTGGGCTGCAGATGGAGGACGTCGTCTTGTTACTGAATGGATAATTAATGACGGCTGTAAGGTAGGTGCTATCTAAACATTCTGCATTGTCTCAAATGTGAAGAGGTTAATATTCATGTTAGTCCTGCAGTGGTACATTTCTGAATCCTCTGGATAAAGTAGTGTTGCAGTTTAAAGGAGGTTTTCTTGTTTGAAAGGACAATGAGAGTGATGTGGTTTCAGAAAAGTAAAGAACAGTGAAAATATCTGAAAAATGAGAAGTGTATGAAGCCCTTCTAATATGACAGGATAAAGCAGCATAACCTCTAGGAGAGTGTTGTCCTTCATTGCAGTGGTTTTGTAATTAGACCTCTCCTCTTTAGCTGTGTTTCATTAACGGGAAAATAATAGTTCCTTGATAGGGAAGAGGGGATAAGGGAATTTGTCGTATTACTGGCTGATAAAGGATATGAGGGGGGGGGCTAAATTGGAGGTTTTATGGTTGTAATAAAAGTATGGTATTTTGTTTTAATTGTAGGCTTCCATGAATCAGGAGATAGGCAGAATTGTCTTGGTTTCACACCAGAGAGAGACACAAACTTGTATTAGCAAACAAAATTGGACATACTTAGTAATGGCTCAGTAAATATTAGCAAATGGGTGGCATAATTTAATCAGCATGGTTGCAGTTGATAAGGTGTTGAAAAGCTCTGATCGAGACTGCTGGGAGGCTAAATGAAAAGCTGAAGATTCAGAGATAAGGATTGATGGATATAATGTTATTATAATTGAGAATGGTAGAGAACGTAAAGCACTGAGAAATTAAATTGATGACCTGTAAAACAAGCTTAGATTAAGGAAAAGATCAGATTGATAGAAGCTCCTGCAGGAGTGCAGAGCATGGGGCAAGAGAAGATGGAGTGTGTTGGAAAAGCTTAAATTTTGCCTGATTGTTTTCTCAGGTAGTCGGGATAATATGATTTAGGAAGTGTCATTGCAGTACGGGTGTCAATCAGAAGCTGTGTACTGTGGATAGAATTTAACCCTCTATTCCTTTTAGTGGAACTGAGGGCAAAGCTGGGTTTTCCTCTCCCCTTACAAATCGCCGTTTCCCAGTGCCATCTTGTTTAGGAGCGGTGGGATGGGATTCCTTCAGCTCACGCTGCCCTGCTCCCAGCGTTAGCCTAACCATAGGGTTACCCAGTTCTGGTGTTTTTTAGGAGGAAGAAGTGCAACTGTGCTGTCTTTGGGGGAGAGTGGCTTTGAAGAGAAAGGACAAGGTGCAGGACAGCACATCTCCGAGAGCTGTACTGCTCTCAGGAGCAACCTTTCCTCTCCAAGCTTTTGCCCCTGTGCTCGTTGTAGTGTGGCTGGCTTCAGACTGCCATTGGAGATGTGCATCAGCTGGAAATCTGCCAAATCCAGCACATTTCCTGGGACTTGCTTGCTAGGAAACCTGCTTTGGCATGGGGGTTGGACTCAATGATCTCTCAAGGTCCTTTCCAACCCCTACAATTCTGTGATTCTGTGGCTTCCTTGCAGATATAACGTTTTTATTGTTGCATCTCTGTTTGATTTAAGGAAATTGGTTGAAAATAACTGTAAAGGAAGAATTAGTCCTAAATGTAGACAAAAATCATTTCTAGGGAAAAGAGTTGTAAATAAAGCAATGAATGCACATATTTTTGATAAACCCCTAATGCACTGCAAAATTATGCCAGTGATCAGGAGATTGATGAATTTTTGCAGCCGTTCCTGACCTGTGTTCCTACACCAGTATATAAGCCTGGTGCAGACCGTGAGGGCATTGCCTAAAGGTTCCTTCTGACCATCTGTTTGGAGCTGTTCCCACGTTACCAGCCTTCAGTTACCACCAAAATCGAGTTAATGGTTTCTGCATTCATATAACGGGTCCTTATGCAGGCTGTGAGTAACAACAGTGGTATTAAATGCTTTGGTGCTTTATTCTTGCTTAAGACCTCAGTCTGCGCTTTAATGTCACCAGCACCCCATGTCAGATTGCTCCAGGACATCGTCACAGCTTCCAGAGAGGGCATCCCTGGAGGTGTTCAAGGCTAAGTTGGATGGGGCCCTGGGCAACGTGACACCGTTCTTCTCTTTTATTTTAATTGTTCAATGCAATATGCTGCTGCTTATGTCTGTCAGTGCTGTAAAGAACCCCTGGAGGACTGGAGGTTTCCTCAGGCAGATGTAAGTAATTTCTATACAACCATTTGCTGTCTCTGGGCTTGTTGTTTTATGTATTTCCTCCTCCATTTTTCTGATTTTTGTTCGTTTATTTGGAGCTTGGTCGGTCTGTTGGAAGACGAGAGTAACAAACTAAGGAAATATTGATATTTTCCTGTCATCCAGCTCAGAGGTGACTCAGATAATGGAAAAAGGGTGTTTTTTTCATCAAGAAAGTGAAAATATGAATGCTGGACCTCAGCTAAGTGCTGTAGATTACCTGTTTCATCTCTAATATTCATTATTCTGGGTCCTTGGCTCTCATTAAATGGTGGAGCTCAGTCCCCTCTTCCCAGAGTTCTGCTGAGTGTGGGGGGTTTACAGCCGCCTTTCTCATAACAAAAACAAAACCCTCACTCACGCAGAGTTGGATGTAAAGCAAGAAATTCAAACACACAAACATCCTTTATGGCATTCCCCTGAGGATATTGCAAACTGTATTTAAGCTGCTGGAAATGAAACGCTGAATTTTTTTTCCTTCTCTACTGCTTCACCGATCTCTGGGACCTTTTTTACTTTCATGATTGTCCCTCTAGTAAACAAAAAATTAGCATTTCTTATCCAACCTTGTTAATGCTCATCTTTCAGTTTTCTGGGGAGATGTTTCTTTACCTCAAATCCCGAGCACAATGCTCGTGCAGCAAATTTACATTCTGCTTTAGGAGAGAAGAATGCTCAGGGTGTCAGGGCATCTAACATTCCTTCAGGAAAGTGCAGCAGACTATAGCTAACTTGATTTATCTTTGGAAAATAAAATTGTCTCTTGGCTTTCAGAATGAAAAAGTCATTTGCAGCTTTAACAGGGAAATAATCTGATGTAAATCACCTGGTTTCATTTATTTATTTATTTATTTTTGGCACTTAGGAGGAGGAAAAAGTGAATTCCCACTCTTGAATTCTGCTCAGAAAAAGACACTCTTTATTTTATAGAAGTAAAAGCATTATTTTTTAGTTTAACTCAGCCTAGTTTTAAATAATATCTCAATTTACCTTAAAATATTGCATTATTGTATGTAGAATATTACTGCATGTAGCATATCCAGAAAATTGAACTGAACTTTAAATAGAGGAAATCATATTTTTATATCAAGGCAATCTTAATAGCAGGACATACTGCTTGCAAAGAAATGGTGAATAACTTACAAATAGATGAAGAGCACTTGTTTTTATACAAATTGTGTTACATTTGCAGGGTGCGAAGACATCTTAGAGGGAAATAGGACACTGAGCTTTGGCATCAGGGTGTATAAAATACAAGTTAACTCATCTAAAGCACAGCTTTGTATCTGATGGTTTCCTGCATGTGATAGCATGAGAATATGTGCCAGCTAGCACTTCAGGCATTCATTTAATGCGCTGCAATTCTATCTTGTTTGTAAAACAAAATATTATAATGGTCCCAGGTGTTAGCATGGCTATTTCAAAGGAAAGCAACCAGGAACCCAAGGAGTAACTTGTACAAACTTACAGGGCTAATTATGTCAAAAAAAAAGGTTGATTTTTTTTTTTTAAAAAAAAAGTCCAGTCAGTATTTATTATCTTTCATGATATCCAAAAAAACAATGTGGCTTTCTCTTTATGTCTTTCCCAAAGATGCCACTACTACCAGTCTTCAATGCATCTTTGTTTTAAGTCACGATGTAGACAAGCTGTCAGAACAACAGATGCCTCCATGGTAACAAACTATTGAAATTTGGAATTAGAAATTAAAGTATGGTTTAAAAACAATCTACACATTACTTGAACACTCCACCAGAAGGCAGCTTCTAAAAGTCTTGCAGAAACATTTTACCCTACTGGGGACTATACTAGAACCTCCCTTTGATTTTTCCTGTTTGCTTTTTGTGTATAGATAAGCTAAGAAAAAGGAAAGGGATGATATTACTAGGACGTGCTTTCACCTGTTCCACTTTTTAGGTCATCTTTAAATCAAAATAATATTTTTAGCATTTCTCCAACTTCAAGGGAATTTTTGCAATGAAAAGCAATATACCAATATTTTGTTAACTCAGTATTTTGAAAATAACCACAATTTCCAAAAAATTATGGAGTCTAGTTTTCTGGAAATGTGGAGAAAAGTGGTCAGGGGAATGGAAGAATCTAGGATGGGGGCATGGCTGTAAGGATGGAGTCAGTTGCTGTGGCGGAGCTGAGATACTCCATCCAGGGCACTGATAACTGTGTCTTTTACTGATAATTTGTCTTCTGCTCACTGCTGCTTCTGGAAGCCAATCTATTGCTGCTGCACATTGCGAGTATATTATATCTATATATCTATCGATATATCTATTCAGTCTTCTATATATCTTCAATAGGTATATAGAAATGTATCTGCTGCATATTGCGAAGAAAGAGTGGTCAAGTGAAGAGCTGGACATGCCTAAGGTATGATTTCTGTGTTTTCAGGGTATTAAAAGTAATCTTAGATGTCTTTGTGTCAAGTAGCGCCGTGATTGCGAAGTCGAACATTGAAAAATACAGAATTAATATTGCTTTAAAAAATGTAGAGTCACAGATCATTAGAGTTGGAAGGGACCTTTAAAGGTCATCTGGTCCAACTCCCCTGCAGTGAGCAGGGACACCTACAGATCAATCAGGTTGCTCAGAGCCTGAGCAATATCTATATCACAGAATCACTAAGGTTGGAAAAGACCCTAAGATTCTCAAGTTCAAACACCAGCCCATCCCCAGCACGCCCAGTAAACCATGTCCTATGTGTGTATATGATGTCATGTATATACGTGACCCTTTCCTCCAAATAATGTTGTGTTATCTAATATATTGACCAATTGAATGTTTATTTTTCCCCACATGGTCCTTCACACATAAATAATGGAAAATAAAAGCAGTATATACACGTTGCTTACAGTTTCTACAACGGAAGGGTCTGTAGGTAGTGATTCCCTTGTACTTGCAAAGTTGCCAAAATCTGAAGGACAGAGAGGTGTGAGCTTTTTACAATTGCTGGCATGCTCCCACACAGCTGAAACGCAGCAAATGCGAGGCTGTGTGATGCCATATACTTAAAATCTGTCCAGTGTGCTCACCCCAAGCTGACTGTGGCCCGTGGCAAAGCAGGTAAGCTACTTCTGCTGCACTGCATTTCTGCTCTCTCATCACTGGAACAAAGGCTGCTGTGTGAAACTTTCTGCTTTCTGGTCACCCCTAGTGCTCTATTTGTTTGTTCTCAGCTGTGCCTGTGTTTGCAGTTCTCAGGATGGCCAATGCATCTCATGGCTGTCTCTGAATGGGATGTTTTTCTTGCTTTAACTGATGTTTCACTTAGCAAATCCTCCCATTTTTCTGTTTAACAGGAGGAAAATGTTTTCAGAATACCTGCATATATAAACAGCAGAGACATGCCAGTGTAAGGTACGTAGAAGAAAAAGTCACTCTATTGCACATTTTCATTTTTATTTGATACGTGATCTTGAAGCAGTGAAAAAAGATGCCTTTTTCTCTTAGCATACTGTATTTTTTGCTGCAAAAACTCTTGCACTTTCTTAACCATTTGGGTAATTATATAGGCAAAACACCAAACATAACTAAGAATGTGTTTATGGAGAGATCATACTTTAGCTGAGCAATCTGCTCGTTATTTAGAATTGCCAGATTGTGTTTGCTTGAAGGAACTCCAACTGGAAGATTCCACAAGAAACACATATCTTAGTTGAAGCCTGCAGCATTGGTGAAAACCAGCTACAGAGCAAAGGTGGAAAAGTAAACTGAAGGTTAGCTGAAGGATTTGTTGTAAATGAATGGCTCATAAAAACGGTGCAGGTTTATTGGTGTTCCTACTGAGCCAAGCAGTCTGCAGTGACATATTGAACATTAAAATTACTCGTAATTCCTACATTTTTTAACAATAGCACCTTTTCAAATTAAAATATGCTTTGTATTTTCAGACAGCCTGCCTTAAAGTGGTTCTAAAATGTTCTTTATTTGTGCCCTTAGTTCGATTGTTCACAGTCCCGGGTCACATTTCTTAATGTTTTATTGAAAAATACCTACAACTATTCTTGTGCTGATGCTATATTCCAGAAAGGTGTGTATTCATAAGTACATTAAAAGATATAAATTCAGATATGTAAAAGTAAGATGTAATAAAGCATTAAAAATTC
The DNA here is from genome assembly GCA_013396635.1 of Penelope pileata. Taxonomy (NCBI): domain Eukaryota; kingdom Metazoa; phylum Chordata; class Aves; order Galliformes; family Cracidae; genus Penelope; species Penelope pileata. The sequence goes on along the minus strand of WBMW01004557.1, from coordinate 1,330,656 downwards.
ATTATTCATTTGCACAGGCATAGTTGCATAATGCTTCCTTTTTCAAAGTCCCTTAAAACAACTCTTTTGCAGATAGGTGAGTCTGAAGTCAGAAGAACATCCTATTTCTCTAGAGTTGTTTTTTTTTTAAGGGTAAAAAAGAGAAGTTTTTGGGAAAGAAACAAATCTTCATTGTGATAATGCCATTGGGGATTCCACTTCCAAACTAACTAAATTCAAAGAGTCAAAAACTTTTATTTCAGCATACTCTAGTCTTTCACTACTTACTTCTCTGAAAGGATTATGTTAGAAAGGCAGCTGCCTGTGATGATGGGATAGCTGACATCTCTTCGTAGGGTGTGCTGTGGTTATCTGGAAGAACAGTCTGTGTGCAGAATGGGGTTAGCACGACTGAGTTTATAAAATCGCATTTCAGAGAATGCCTCTAACGTAAACGATGAATGTGTTTACTGCTAGATGGTAGTTTATAGTTAAATTAACACATACTTTCTCTTGATTGGAGGTTATTGAAAGGTAATTAATATTGTATATTCAAAAGACTAGAAGAAATCTAAATTGAAACTGAGAAAAAGGCTGCATTTCAGTTTAGTTTTTGAGCCTCTGAAAAGACTCAAAATATACTGTGGAATTATACAAAATCTTGCTACTATTATAATTGATAGCGTTAAAAGAAAAAAAAACCTTTGAGTACTAAAACTGAGAGATTTGATGGGGAGGAAGAAGGTAAACAAGCAATTTTCTTTTTGTTTACTGCATATTTATTCATTTTCTTTTATGGTGTTTTGTACTTACTGTTCTATTGATTAGCATAATAGCAGCATTGTCATGCACTGCTTTAGGGAGAGCACATCGTGTTCTTGTCTGCCTCTGGAGCAGGAGCCTCATGTCCTGCCGGGCAGGGAGGAGGCTGAAATATGGCTGTGGGAGAAGTCAGAAAGGACGAGCAGACACCAGCGTGTTCTGGTTAGAAGATCTCTCCCAAGAAGAGAAATGGATCCCTATAAAAAGGTGAGGATTTGAAGAATGGTATGTGCTTTTAAAGGTACTAAAAAAGTGGAAGTTTACTGAGCACAGAGATGAATATATTACAACAGGACTTAATACAAGTTGTACAAAATCTGCCACAGGTCCGTACACTGAGCAGCCATCATGGGGCAGCAAATGTTGAGTTTCACATCCTGGTGCATCCATGGAAATTTGTTTGCTGACGCTGTCTGTAACAACGTGAAACCATTCACCTGGTTTTCACAATGGAATTTTACATGACATCAGCTGGTCTAATCAGAAAGGCACTAATGTGGTATGGAAAAATCACAGCCAGCCACTGCTCACATCCCGGGGAAAATTTACACCTGAACTACGGAAGAATTTTTACAGCCTCTCCCTCTCCCCTCCCTACATAAAAATCTTCATCTAAATGTTCTCAGCATTACCTGGAATTTTCTTTTTCAGCTGGATTGCCAAGCCTGGGGTAAGCTGATGTCCTACTGTCATAGCAGTTCTCCATATGTAGAGCACTTGTGTTGATAGTATGGTTGCTCCAAGAACTGAAATGCTTTTGTGTTTATTCGTGGTTTATTTTGCCATCCATGAAAAAGAAACAACTATGGTTTATTTTAGTTTCTTTAGTTTATCCATAAACATGAGTGCTATGTTGCTAAAATTGGGAATAAGTGGGAAAATCAAATTACACGCACTGAAATAGATATCTAAGTTTCTATTAATGCTTTTATTTTCGCTTAAAAACAAACAAAAAAAGCAACAAAAAAAAAAATAAAACTACAGGCAATGAGGAAACTAGCCTATTTAAGGTAATAGCTCCTTCTCCCTCTATTTCAACTGAAATTTGAAAGTTGTTTCTATTACAGCATACGTGAAACAACTGTATTCAGCAGTGCTACTGAGAAGGTACCAAGGAGATCAGATGTAACGTTGCCACATGCTAAAGAGATGAAATTTTGTCTCCATGCCTTAAGATAACCAATGTCAGTGTTCTAAAACACATATTTGGATTTGAAACTTAAGAAACCCAGAAAAATATTTTAGGAGTTAAATACAAAACAGTAGTAAATATGGACAATACAGTTGATAAGCAGAGCAATGAGGCAAAAGAAGTATAATAGTTGATTTTTAACATGTAATTCTTTGCAATGCTTGGCTTCCCCCCACCCCTTGCATGTAATGTGTTGTCAGTCTAAAGAGGACAGGATGCAACGTAGTGAGATGGTACTACTTACACAGTATAGGTTGGATTTAATTACCAAAGCATCAAAAATTAATGACAATGGAAGGCCCAATATCTGCATGAGTATGTACTAACCATGTTGTTTGAGGAAAATGAGGTTAAAAAAACACAGTTTTGTGATATACAGTACTTCTTTACGAAGAGAACTTGTCCGAAAGAAATGAATTCTCTTTCGGCACAGATTTCTCGACAGTTTCAAACAGTAACATGAAAACTGAATTACAGTACAACTGCTAACGCTGAGTGACACTTTGGTAAACACACACCTCCCACGTCTGTGTGCAGATATCGGGCATTTCACCGTGTTCCAGAAGGTGTTTTACCCTGACGTACGTATTCAAGAGTTTGCTATGAACCATTGAGATTGAATCTTTTATACATTTGATTTATCCATGAGAATCAGCACTCCTTATAGAATAGATCAAAACTAAACACCCTATATAGGACCAATAGAGCAGAATTATTCAAGTTCACTGAAATATTACAAAAAAGGCTTCCTTTTTAGGAAAACTCAGCTATGGTAAAAATATCTACTACAGTGCACTGCACTGTAATAAATATTCAACATAAATTAATAATTTACAAGTACCTGAGCAAGTATACAGAGCACCATAGCACAGCACAGCACCAAAGGCAGTAGCTCAGAATTCTTAAAAATAATGCTGTTTTAAACATTAAAAAGTCTAAGTATTGTCATAAAAATGAACTCCAGCTGGAGCTGAAAGATAGTGCAAACTTCTGTCTTCACTTTTTAAAATCAAGGCGTTGGATTTCCTCGTCATTTCACATCAGCAGCATTGCTGGACCTGGATACCTGTGGTGGATGCTTAGGAGCAGGTCTGTCAGAAAGAAAATAGCAAATTGTTATTTATGTAAACTTTTGTTAGTCTTCCCTGCCAGCATCATGCAGACTTCTCCTCTGAGCTCAGGTGTTTATTTTTGCCTGGCCAGAGGACAAGCTTGCTCACTGTTTCAAGTGTTGTCCTTTAAACTCTCTACTATTTTTTCAGGTGTGCATCAATTTTGCACCCCTTCAAAAACTCTAGTTAACATTGCAGATTAGGTTAAAGCAGTGGAAATAGGCAGCTGGAAATATGGTTACTTTCAGATTGCCTTACTAGCAGGCACAACCAGGAGAATAATTAAAGCACAGTGGTATGGAATTTTTGCTAGAAGTATTAGGAAACTCACTTGATTCTATTTTTAACAGTTCTGAGCAATGTTAAATGCCTCCATGGTGGAATTCCTATGCCTTAAAATACTACTTTTATCTTCCCTGCAGGTCACAGAATCACAGAATTGTAAGGGTTGGAAGGGATCTCTGGAGACCATCTAGTCCAGCCCCCTGGTATTTGTAGGAATCTGAAGAATATTGGGTAAGAAAGTAATTTTTTCCTTTCTGAAACAACTGGAATTGTATAAACAACAGTTAGCAGCAGCCAAGTCAGAAATTTTAGATACGGAGAGAATTGTATACAATTTTACTGTATACAATTGTACACAACTAAGAGGAACCCATCTAAGATCAGATGGTCTGAGACTGGAAGTCTTCACGTATGAAATACGTGAAGATGAATATGAGAAGGTGAATAATCTCAGAAAGTGACAACGAAAGTTGGAGGGCAAACTGTGAATTTGATACTAGCTAATGCTCAACTAAGGTGGCAGTTCTGTCTTCTTCATAGAACAATACTGTGGCACAATATCGTTGCACAATATTTTTGGGCAGCTGGGAATGGGGAAGCATGCTCTAACAAGTATGATGGGAGGGTTAAAGCCTTCTGTGCTGCTGAGACCTACGGTTTGACTCATTGCAGCTTACCCACACCTAAGCTGCCTCTTGCATGTATTTCTTTAGGGACTGTACGTACCTTAAAAAATAATCTTGTCAAATAGTTTTCATCATGCAAAGAGTCTGAACTGCACTGCCTGACAGCATTGTTCTGTTTAGTTGTCAAAATTCAAGCTTTTTGTCAGAAAAGCAGCCACAAAATATTCTAACATTTTTCCCTTTATGATATAGCACACTTAAAAATCTCTGCTGTGACTACTTATGTTTTTCTTAGTTTCCTATCAACTTTACTTACTGTGTGCTCTTTTATTTACATACATACTGATATATTTGTATACACACTGACACAATCTTTCACAAATAATGAAATTCCTGCATTTCTCTTCCTTTCATCCTTACCAGTACTACGGTTCATTACCACTATGGAATGGATTGCCTTCTGATAATTTTGAAATATAAAGTAATGACAAAACCTCTTCACAAGCTTTGCCTGCCCGTAAAATATTTGAGTGAAATAATCCATATACAAGACTTGCAGACTTGCATGCATGGCTGAGCCTTTAAATCTTGATTACACTTTTTTCCTCTGCATCTCTAGTAGGAATAGTCATTTCACTTCTGAGCAGATTTTTTTAAAAAAAACTAAACTAAATCTTTTTTGGACGTATATAACGTATTTTCTGAATATTTGGGGTATTATTTTGGATGATATAAAGTGATGTTCTGCTGTGAAATGTGTGAATAGAAAATTGCTTTTATTGGTGGCTGACTTTAAGAGCAGCGTTCCTTTCTCAGCCTAATTTGTTAAGTGAGCTGGCTAAGTAGAATTATTATTATTATTATTTTCTCTAGAATTTGGTGCTTATTAACTACTTTCTCTTACAAGGAATAGTAAGTAGTAACGGGGCAGTCAGACCTCCTTCTGTACCAGAAATTCTCTTAGTCCCATGGAAGTCAGTGCAACTGTGCGTACTCTGGGAGGGAATCAGACCGATAACTGTGCGCTTTTATATCAGCAAACAGAAAATATTTGTTGCATATCTCAGCAATAGTTACAGCAGAGAAAGCTCCTCAGAGAGCAGAGGATCTACTCTGAGACATTTCAGACCGGCCATTGCAGTGCTGCAAGTGGAGCCATTTTGGGGAGGAGAACCAACCTTACGGGAGCAATGTGAGGCAGCGGTTTTGCGTGTCCAATCGCCGGGGTGCACGCGCTGTTATAACGAGCTTTGTTCAGAGGATCTGCTGGGAGAGGCTTCCGAGGAGGGTTTGGCTTGTGGTTTTCCTATTACAAAACATAAGGTCTTCATGTCAGTCTTTATAGTTGGTAATGATGGATTTAACATCACAACTACTGAGCTAGAGCATGGATAAGTTCAGTGCAGTAGTGGCCAGGTCTATTTAGATGAGCGAGCCATGACATATTTCTAATAGACAGGCACTTACACGTTAAAACAAAAGTTTAAATTTTAGAGATTTTCTTTTGATTCTTTACTTTAGAAATATTGAGCGCATTGAAATTGGACTAAAAGATTAACTAGGGGTAGACAAACAACAACACAGACTGAAATCATACAGTCGTAAAAGAAGAGAGAAAGGTGGAAAAACTAGAAATGACTTTAAGATACAAATTCAGATGACCACAGAAGCAAGCTGCTCAAGTCTGGTTTGAATAGGGAGCATCTGTGAATTTTTTGTTTAGATACGCTGCTGTGCTTTCATTCTGTGGAATTAAGACGATTCATTAATAAGGAACAGAAGTCATCTGCTGTTAGGCATGAGATAATGTCTCTTCTGTGTGGTCCTTGAAGCCCTGAAACAAGGCACTGTGTCTAGTTGTGGTCTTCATTATGAAGAACTGGGATAGATTAACTGATGTGCCCAGGTCACACAAAGACTCTCCAATGCATCCAAAAACTCCAGATCCATCTGCATTGCCATGCTTTCTCTAAAAACATTGCACAGAGTCATTTTGCTCTTCATGGTTTGCCATAGCTATTGCTAATAAAGCTGACCAAAAAGAAACAAGAAGAGCTTACAGGCATAATTTAAAGATCCCCTGAAAGATGTAACCAAAACAAGCCCCTGGAAGCATGAATTACTCATGAATAAAGTACCAGTTTTCATTATTCATTTTGATCATCCCTTTGTTTTCTTACTTTTTGTCACAAAATGGCAATGCAGGGTGACTATCAGTAGGAGTTTTAAGGAAAGATTAAAACAAAGCAGAAAAAAAACTTGGGACCTTACTTAGACCTTGTATGTAATCATTTCAAATTTAACACAAACTAATTTTAAAGCTGAATATAGTGTTGCTTTTCACTCAGCACAAGACGTACTGGAGTGAATGAGCAATAGCAACACAAGAAAAAGATCTGATTTTAACTTATTGCATCCAAATCTCATTTTCAGTACAAAAATTAGTCTTGATCATCACCCTGAAGAACTTCCATGACAAAATGAGATAAATATTTTGCTCTAAGTGGTTTGTGTGGAAGGAAAAGCTCTGCCTTTAGGGGAGAAAAATATTGCAAATGCTCTTGAAATAATTAGGCCTGGCAAATGTTGAAATAAACATGGTGCTTGTAAGGATTCAGTGCAGCCTTCTGTCCTGCAGAAAGACAGAGTTAAAGCTGAGCACAGTCCTTGCCAGTGATGAAGAGCTAGACAGCCTGAAAACTGTTAAGAGAAGAAACCTTACCAGCAGGATTTCCTAGCAAAGGTGATGTTGTGCACTGAATTTCTTATACATTTGAAGAAAGTTCTTTCTTAATGTGCATATTTTGGGGTAAAATATACAGTATGGAACAAGCTAGATTGTATCAGAAAGTGATAATCCTTTTAACAACAGAATTATCTCTTCATTAAAATGGAAGTTAATTCTGTAATAATCAAGCTTTATGAAGGCACTGTGTTTATTGCAAGGGAAGCCATATGCAAATCTATCTGCTGCATCATCAGTTTCAGTGGTACAGCACTTTTAAAAGAAAAAAGCTGTAACAAGAGCAAAACTACCAGCATTATGGAGATAGTAAACAAAGAATGCATCGTTGAATGCTATAAAGCCTTGGTTCCCTCATCTATCTCTGCAGAAGCAGCCTTTTCCCTCGAGTACTTTTACAAGATGAACCACTTGAATTGGTCTGATCACGTAAGTATTCAGCTACTTTCTTGATCAGTCCTTAATTGATATTGCATGATGAGTATTCACTACTCAATTAGCAGGGAGCTTTAGGTACCATAACTGGAAAGAGGAATGGCGTGGGCTCAGCAGCTAGAGAAACAACGCCTAGGCTGGAGAGGTTAAGATCTGGTAGGCATGAATATTGCAAAAGAGAAGAAAACTGGAAAACTGCACCAGTTTGTTTTGTTTTTGTACTTACTAGCTGTGTCTCATGTATAATCATCACCTGTAATACCTGAGAATAGGGAACAAAAGCAGCTTCCTGAGCAGCTCAGAGCAGCCAGGTACTAATGGGTATCTATNCAGTTTGTTTTGTTTTTGTACTTAATAGCTGTGTCTCATAGCAGCCAGGTGCTAATGGGTATCTATCTGTTGCCTTCATTTTTTTTTTTTTTACAGGGGGAGCTGGCTGAAATGGTTAATCCATGTGTCCTAGGACAGGTCTTCAGCTGAACTCTGCCATGGCGTGAGTGAGCATCATCTCCTGGCTGAGCATTCAGGTAACCTTGAATGCCTTGCCCCACCTAATTATTGTGGTTCTCTTAGCTCCTCGTGTGGATGTTTCTTTCTGGAAAAAGTTAAAACATCAATCACACTGCAACTGTAACTTTGATGGGTACCAGCCAAGCACCCGACGTCATTTCTATTTTGTTTTCAAGAGGTTGTTAAAAATGTTATCAATACGCTTAAAAATTGAAATTAATTTAAAAATTAAGAATAAAAATTAATAAACTAAAAAATGCAACTCGATATGCTTAAGGAGATGGCAGAAAGTGGCTTGACAGGACTAATGTGGCAAGCTAAGAGAAAAACTATTTTCGTTCTCATTTGCTAGGGGAGAAGTGACAAGACCAAGCTCTGCTTCCTGTAATAAGGATGACCTGTAAAGCAGGTGATATATTTTAGAAATAAGATGATAACAGTATCAGAGGCTGTGACTGAATGCAACCAGTAACAAAACCAATTGTAAGTGATCAAAGAGGAATGCATGGACTGAATGTATGGTTTATATAATTTGCACCATTCCTTTGATTCAGTGGTGCCATGCTCACTTATACTGACTGCCAATCTGGCCCCTAAATCATGTATCTGCCTTGGGAAAGCACCTAAAAGAAGCTATCAGTTTGTTAAATATTGTTAAATACTAAACTTAGCAACTGTTCACTTGTGGTTCTTACGTTTTGTATTCTTTTATATATTTATTTTTTTAAACTATTTTACTTACATCTGAAAGGAAACTTCATACTAATCATTCACTGCTGTTGCAACAGCAGCTAAAGGGAAAAAGCCTTGTCTTAGTCTGCCTTGTAAGCTGTGCCTTGTCCGCCCACTGCTCTAAGCCAGGAGCAGCAGGAAAGCAGCTCGTGCTCAGATGCACCTCACAGATGGGAGAAGCAGAACCAGGCAGATACGAGGCCACAGAAACAGTGAATGGTTTGGGGTACTCTTTTTGTTTTTGCAACACGGAGCACCTGGATGACAGAAATGACGTAGGGATGATTTTAAAGTGCTTTTTCTCTGTGACCTATTGGATGCAGTTGTAAGGAATTAATGCTGATGCAATACTCAAGCAGCTTCTGTATAAATTAGACCAAAACTATTCTAAAGCTAATTTACTTCTTCTACGCTTTGAGGGGGTAAAACAGTAAATTCTGTGTTCCTAGAGTATAGCTATTTCTGACAGTACTGAATTCTTGCTATAGACATAATTTTGAAAGAGGGCACATGCTCATTCTCTGAGTTGCCCTGAGCTGATCCCCTGTTTGTCTTGCTTCTGTTTCATGCAGGAACCGAAAATTGAAAACATCAATATTTTGCTTGATGGAATAACAGCTGCAATTAATTTTAGCTGCTAAGCTGAAAAGCTTTCTCGCAGTTTTAACTCTGTTAGACTTTGGTAATGACAGTGCTAGAGAGCTGGTGCTCTGCCTGGCACTGCTAAGGGCTGGGCACATAGGGATAGGAGTTATAATGGTGCACTGGGCAGCTTTAATGTGCTGAGGCATCAAATGCACCATCAGACTGGGAAATGGCTGCTTTTTCTTAGAAAGCTTTTTCTCCATCTGTCTTCTGCTAGTGAGGGACAGCATAGGCTTGTACAGTGCTAGATTTAGCAGATTACTCAGCAAACTAAATTCCCTTAAACATGCAGTGATTTGTCTGAGACATTCAAATGTTAACAAACTTCCCACTACATATTGCCACTACTTTGGGCAGGGCTGATCTTCTACCCTTGACAATCAGGCTGTCTTCCTTTGTGAAGAAGGTAAGCCTTTTGTAAGTGAATTATTTGATTAAGAAACAGAAAAGCACTTAAAATATTAACTTCGATCAATGTGAAATATGCTGAATATGTTCTAAGAAAAGCAAGAAACTAAGCAATGAAACCATTGGAGCTAAAGACAGAAGCGTCACAAACCAGCACCAGTCCAGATTTCCTATAAAACTGATTTTTGAAAGAATCAATATTTCCCATTCCCTTTGAAATGAAAAATAAATGACTAGAAAGATGGAAAAAGGAAGAAAGCACCTGAATACTTTGAAAGAGATTAATAAACAGTCCCTATTTTAAAAAGTTGGTAGAACCTGAGTGATCCAACGTACAGAAAATGAAAACTTTCATAATATGGAAGCATGCTGGCATGGCAGCCCAGCACTGCCTTATCCCTTGTCACTTCTTTGCTCATTTTGCACCCACCTTCCAAAGCACTGCAATTCAGTAGCTGTTTCTCATAGCCATACCCTCCTACAACTCACTGTGAGCTACCCCCAAGTCACTTTCTCAGACTTGCTGCAGGAAGGCAGCACTGTCCTTGGACCTCCCGGCCAGCTTGCTGGTGGGCACAGTCCCTCAAGACACAGCTGGTTGGGTACAGGGTTGTTGTAAGTGCACAGAAACCAGCGTGCTACTCATTTAAGACAGCTTGGTGATAGTGACATGCCCCTCATTTTAATCTTGTACTCTATCCAGAATAGCATGATGTCTACGAAACAGAACTAGGTGGATGCCTGTTTCCTTTTCTAAGACACAGTCATGCTACAGATGTGACCAAAAGAGAGAAGTTAGTGACAAGAAAAGGGACAAAATTATGTGGACAGCTGCACAGACAACTCCATCTGCTCCGAATACGAGATGCATCTTATTACAAAAAGCGTTACCCGCTCTACTTAAACACTGGAAGGAAAGGCAAGTCTATATGAAATAAGCGTGGACAACTGTAAGTCTTTGGAGACCTGTGCTCTGAAACAACCCAACAAATTACACACCCTGTAGAAGAACAGAACTACAAGCTAATATACTTTTAGTTCCAGGGCAAGATATTTGCAAATTTGACTTCTTCAGCTATATTGCTGCATTTGTCACCTCCCTAGCAGCTCCTGTGACTTCCCCTCTGGCTGGGCAGCAGACAAGACAAGTCTGTGTCGGGCCATGACGGGGAACTTGTTTGTACTGCTGTGCCTTCTGAAGGGTGGAAGGAGATTTTAGGATCTGCAGTTTTGGGATTGCTGCCTCAGTTGGCAGAAACCAACATAACCTTCCTGAGTAAAGCGGGAGCTTAGGGTATCTTTATTGTCTATACCACATTCCTACAGTGCAAAAAGTATAAAGAAAATACTACGGGCAAAAGGCCAACGGGAAAGACGAGAAAACCACCTCACTTCTATTCATGCAATGCTAAACAGGAGTTAGAAGGAGCTCTGTGGTTACCTGGGAGAGCCTGAGCGCGGGGCTGGCGGGCAGGGGCCTTTCGGGCCCGGGCTGGTGGCAGGGCAGCTGGGGAAGGGGCGGCAGGACGCGCTGCGGGCTCTTCAGCTGCGGCACTGGGTGCGGCTTCACCGGGTCGCTGATGTCCACGATCTGATAAGGCAGCGGCCGCCGTGGGCCATCTCTCTGCAGGAACAACAAACAGCTAAAATTCAGGAGCTGATATGAGAATTATTGCTTTAATTCTGTGGTATTCACTTGTTTTCCTCTTCTGCTCTGCTTTCATCTACCTTCAGCACCTCCCCTGCAACCAGAGAAGTAATTAACAGCTTCCAGATTTCTACTCTAGCACTGATCCTTCACCTTTTAGATGTGGTGTTCTGGTGCCAGCTCTGTCCCAGAGACTGAGCTATTTCCTTCCTGTGTTTGACATCCCCACCTGTATAAAACCTGGAAGCCATGGATGTATTCTGAGGCTTACATCTTCTCCCATTTCACGTGTTTGTATTTCTACATGATTCCAGTATCATGTAATGCACTGATGTAATGTATTTTTATAATAAATTACTTCAACAAGATTCAAAACTTTTTTTTTTTTTTAAACTACATAGAGACTTACCTTTTGTATGTTTGTGTTTTGTGTCTTCATGATGAGATTTTTGCTGAGAGATGTGGTACGAACATGATTAGGCTTAGGTGACCTAGAAGGTCTTGCAGGACTCACAGACCTGCAATACAAGCATGTAGTTATTGAACACAACATTCTGCTTTATGGCATTTTTTAAAAACAGCAATCTCTTAGCAGAATGAGATTTTGCAAGGACTTTCTGACTTTATAGTAAACAAGGAAAGTAAAATTTCTCTAATGCTCCTGCAAGAATAAAAATAAATATTGATTTTTTTGAAACCAGTAGTCTGTTAAATTAGCTTCTGCAATCTGTGGAAATGCAGCTTTGTAACACCCAAGAGACTCTTCTAATGAAGCTAGCATTTAAACAGTAATGACCTCAAATATGAAAGTTTAGCTCACTCGACTGAGTTTAGATAAAAGGCCACGCAACATAATGAAAGCATTTGAAGCAAATGAAAATAAAGGTAAAATTTCCTTCAATTTTGATTTTTTTTCTTTATAACAAAAAAGAGGTATGTGGGCAAACCAAAACCCATGTTATTGCTGACAATCAGTGAAGTTTAACTAAATCAGGAGAAACATTGCTGATAACGTGAGAGGAATATTTTGAAGGCTGGCTGTGTCTAAAACATATTCAGACCACTCTGTGGTAAATGCCAAGATGAGATTTGCTGTGTTTACAGCTATTTGCTATCAATATCTTTAAAGATAGTAATAATAATAATGAATATAATTAAGGAAACTGAACATACCTTAATTTCTCTATTGTTGTCTTCTTACTTGTAAACAGCAATCTCATGAAAGTCTTCCTTTTCACATACATGATTGAGCCAGCAAAGACAAGGCACAGAATGGTTATCAGCACTCCTACGGTTAAACTCTTATTATCTGCAACAAAACACAAGGACTTAACTTCTATCAAGAGCCATCTTTACTGAAATGTGCTATGTACCACTGTGCTCCAGCCCTGGTGGCTGTTGTTCCACAGCACTTCAAGCTACGTTAAGGACGTTGCTGGCACCTAAGTTTAAAATTAATAAATGAAGATTATGCAATTTAAATTAATTAACTTCTCTTCCTAACAGTTAAATATTTAAGGCTTCCTTAAGAAAAATACAGGGTCAAACACGTGGGTTTTTCTCCAAGTCAGCTGGGTAAAATCAGTTACTAGATACTAATGAGACCGTGTGCCATGTTTGACTAAGATAAATGTATTTTATTGAGCTAATCCTTCCGTAATTTGATTTAGAGATGTGCAAACTACTCAGATCATAATCCAAACCATCCTGTCAAGAGCTCATATTTAAATTCAAATGTCAAGGATAGAAAATTAGGTCCTTTAGCAATATCCACACTTGCTTATAGCCTGTATTTTTAAATGTAGCACTGTCTTCAGAGAAAAGTGGTCAAAATACCACAGTGTATTAAACTACTGTTAAAACAGTTTTCTGTTAAATTGAGGCATTATCTTTCAAAACACAAAATGCAAGAATTATAAAAGATAACCTATATTTGTCTCCTCCAGTTAGCATTGTCTATGCAGCACAGTATTATAATATATTTGTTGCTCCCTAGATACTTAGATACAAGATAAGCTGAAAAGGGAATATAATGCTTTAGAGCAAATCTTAACAGGGAAACATTTAGCACACTGGTAATCACACTTGTTCAGTGCCTGAGCACAGCTCCTTTGCTATCTCACCAGCTGGTAGGTATTTTTTAAAAATACCTTTCAACAGAGAAATCATAATGCACAGCTTTGTCATGGAAATGACTGTGATGTCATAAATCCAGCATTACAATTCAGTGCAGGATCTGGCACATAGAGAGTACAATCCATTTTGGTTTTGAATAGCATTATTCATATGAAAACAGGCAGATCACTTTCCAGCAAGTTTTGGGTTATAGATGTATGTGTGAGTAGACTGCTGGCCCTGTCACTTGCTCAGGCATAAATCAGAAATATCTCTATGGAAGTCACTAAAGTTACAGTGCTGTGGAGAAAAATTGGCTGGTGATGATTATCAAATCCTATAAAATTGCACCATGTGTAGAAATAATTCCTTCCGAGGCTGGCCAGAGATGGAGTGAGATACTAATGCCAATGTTCTGTAGACTGAACAAGGGGAAGCTGCGATACAAATTACAGAAAATGCACGTGTCCTGTTACTATCACACGGGAAGGGAATTTCTGGTTAATGTGGAAGCTTTCTATAAAATGTGGTTTAAACCTGATACAATCAGAAATCCCCTATCTTCCTTAATACAGAAGATCCTTCTTAGAAGCACAGTGTCAAATACATTTCTGATTTTTCAATATGCAAAAAAACATGGCATGTACCACCCTTGCAGTGCCTGGTTTTCATGAGGCACACACACAGCAGCAGGCAGTGAACGTGGTCAGGTTGTTCTACCCTGATGCTCTCAGAATGCTCTGGAGCATGGCACATCTGCAGTGCTCACCTGCCATGGGAACAGGGTCAGTGCCGGTGTGGGAGCCATCTCCTCGTCCTCTGCTTAGCTCAGTACCATGCCCTGTGCATTTCAGGCTGCTACTGAACTTGACCATGTATCTTGAAAAAAGAGCAAGGTGAGATGAGGCTCACCAGGACAGCCAATGCATTCAGAATAAGCCATTTGGTTTTGTTGACTTTCCCAGTCTTGCAAGCTCAACGCTTGGCACTTGGCACTTCCATTCTTGATGATGGAAACGACAGGTAAAGCACAAGTTGCCACCCACCTGCCTGCCTGATGGGCCCGCTGTCCACGCTGCCACCAAACCCTGGCTTGTCACAGTAGGGGGGGGCCCAGTCAGCCTCGCAGTGACAGTTCTTTTTGTTGTTGCAGACCTTCAAAAGAACAGACAGATGACCTAACGTGAAAAGGATTGTGCTGTACATCTGGGAACAGCTCTGGCCAGTAACGCTTCTTAATCAGATAGGGACACATCTGAAGGAAATAAAGCTCATGTCACAACAGAGATGTGCTGGTATCTGCTCCTTGTCACGGCTAAGATGGCATAAAGCAACTCCAAATGCAAGAAAAAAAAAAAGCGTTACTATTGACATGGCAGGTAACAGTGTGAGTTGCACCAGCTGACAGCTTCAATAACCACAATAAGGGTAATCAGGCACTTCAGGCTGATTTTCTTTGCCTCCAGCAGCAGCATTATCTGCTTTCTAACTTCTGTTCCTTCTGCCTCCATAGGAACAGGGGTTGCTCTGTGCTGTTAACACTGTTGAACTATGCCATCCCCCTGAACACTGCATAGACACAGTCCTCAGTGTCCTGGTGGTTTTATTGAGGTTAAGGAAAGCCTAGCAAGACCTGATGGACCAAATGCTCCCTGTAGAGTAAGAGGGCTCCGAGGGACCAAAGCCCATTGTTAACAGCCGCCCGTTCCTGATGCTCAGAAGGGGCTGCAGGACTTGTGGCTTTTCCCTCCAGAGGAAAACCATTTCACCCATCAAGAGGTGAAATTTTTAATTCCCTTTTTATTCTCTTTCCTGCTCTTTATTCCCTTTCATTACCACCCAAGTGATGTCTATGATGTAACACTGGAGCTAACAGCCCATGCTGCACCAGCTCCATACAAGCACTGAGACGGCCAACAATTTTCTTGCTCAGGACGAAGACGACACAGTTACATGAAGGTGCTCAAATTAATTTTTAGGGAACGTTTTGGGGCATAGGACTAGTTGTCAATGTGATCCTTAATTCTGTGCTGACGCTGATCATCACTGATTTGCCACCATCATGGGAAAACTACACAACAGGTCAATAGATGGATTTACAAGACCCCAGTTAGTTCACGGGAGTTCACAAATATGCATTTTTCTGGCAGGGTCAGCTGGCAGGCTTTCAGGAAGACCATACTGGCTGTGTCTGCAGAGTATTAAAGCATCATTCACACAGCTTAGCCTCACTGTGGTCATGTAAATTGCAAAAAGAAATGATTTACTCTTCAAAAACAGCAAGATAGTCGAAAATATCATTTGTTAAGCATTGTTTTTTAAATTAAACACTACAGGAGTTCCCATCTACAGTTCCATGAAGTCCTGTTTGGCTACTCAGGAGTCACTGTAGGTTCTCCATCATACAGCCATAAAGATGCCAGACTGAGCCAATGCTTATTCCAGCACAATGATAAGATGCAGCACCATCAACGCTGCAGTTTTATGAGCGCAGGATGATAAGTTAAAGTAAATTAAAATTCCTTCATGGGAGAGGACAGAGAAAATCCAGAGCTTTTCACAGAAACAAACAGATCATTAGAAAATCAAGGTTAATAAAGCAAAACTTGACATAATTAACGTTATCATAATATAAACTAGCTTTCCAAAGACTTTGCTCTTACCAGCTGATATCAAATTTTTCATCCTGTGTCACTTTCATACCATTAAACTCATCGGTATGGTTTTGGTTTATTTTAATACTTTCGGAAAAGCTTTTTTGGAAATATCTCAATTCAAATGCATATTTTAGCTTTGTTGGGCCCACATAGCAACTGTCTTTTTTGAAATGTTAATGGAAAATTTTCATGAAAGAAGGTTAGACAAAACTTCTTTGAAGATGACAAAATTCCTTTTTATCACAGACTGTTAATTAAGAACAGATAATTACTAACTGATAAATAGTTCTTTGTTAAATAAAAATAATTTCACTTCTCTTAGTTCGTATAAGGGACACCGAAAATTGAAATGCGTACGAAGAAAGTACTGCAATGACTTTGACTGATATGTTACAAAGAATCATAGATCTCAAAAGCATTACATAAAACCATTTCTTGTTCAGTGTTTATTGACTGTAAAATAATAATGATAATAATAAAGGGTTCCTATAATGCTTACTCCACGTCCATGGCACTTTGTTGCACATTTATGCACACCAAAAACACTTGTGTTCTGGCACCGGCGATTAAGGCAAATCTGCAAAATAAGAACAGAGGAGTTTTACTAGGGACAGAACTGCTGGTGCTCATGCACCCTGTCCCTCCCCAGCTCTATATGTCTGTTCATCTGTCAGTGGCTGCTTTAGCACTTGCAAAGATTTCCCAACACAACTGCTATATTGACAGCATTCCATTGGCAGAAAGTGGTGTCTTCTTCTCTGTAAGCCTATCCAAGCCTGCTTGGTCCAAATCCGTGGAATTTGAATATTGCTCTTGATTGGCACCCTGGCCAATAATGGATTTCAGACATAGTTTATATTTGGTTAATGTGCTGAGCTTGTGTAAACGCACAGGCACTGAAGTGGAACCAGTGGTGATCCACAGTTTTTTGGTTTTCTTTCAAAGCCAATTAAAAACCACCAACAAATTGCATTTTTTCAGGGCTAGGAATGCATCAAATAAGATTCGATTCAGGTCCCCTTCTCGTGTAAATTAGCATAACCCTATTTATTTCCATGGCACAGCGCTCGTGTATGGGAGTGCAGACCTTGGACCCAGGACAGCCTGAATAGTTACCTGATCTCATTATTGTTCTTCAGCAAAACTGAGACCTTTCTGACAGATTTCCCAAGATAAACAAATTTTGATGTCAAATACAAAGCAACCATACATAAAGTGTAAGAACAACCTTCTAGGAAATTGAAGTAAACAAATAACATACGCAAAGCACTCGAATGCACATTTCTTTTGTTTTCCAGTCAGGAAAACTTTACTCTGCCAATATAGATGAAAATTGGGGTAAAGTAAGATTAGCACCATCTAACAACACCATTGAGCAGTCAAAAGACTGATGACGATGTCAGTAATGAGAAGTTATCCTACTCAAAACTGTAAACAAAAAAGAAATTAGGACTGGGATGACTGTTACTATGCTATATCGACTAAATAAAAGAGAAAAAAATCGCTGCACAATTTTGTTCCTGTTTAACTGCAGTTCAGTTCAGTGGTACTAAAAGTCAGTCACAATAATTAGCATTAAGCAGGGAAAAGTGTTGAAGGAGACGACAGGGATGCTTAATCAGGGCACTTATCCCCTGGGGAGAGGGAAAAATGGAAAGGAAATTAGAGTGAATTGGCATCAACATGCACACATGTAGAGAATATGGTCTGATTACAGCAGTATTCACAATTCAAATATTCATAGTGCAGTAGCACACAGAATGTTGATCACATTAAAATGGCTGCATTTCAAATTGTGTATCTTCAGCTTAGAAAACTCAAGAATATTTAAATTCATATTCTTAATCCATAATACAAATGCACTAATGTCCTCAAAGTAAAACATACAATTTTGTAAGTATTAGCCTGTGTATTCTACAGTGTGTATGTGTATGATTAGATAGATTAGAAACATTAAATACTCATTAGTAAAACATAATGGGGTGCTTTCCCAGCGTTGAATTTTCTTTGAAAAGAAGTTTTATAACAGACTGACTTAGAAATGTTGTGTAAGGGTTGTTTTCCTTTAAGAGAACTGGAGCTACACGAGGGACATGTTTTAAACCTTTTCCCAATGCAGTGTGGTGCTCCAATATAATTCAAAAGCATTCAGAAATTCAGAGGCTTGTTTGAATCTACCACAGATTATCAAAGCACTTTTTTTTCCTATTTGCCAGTAATCCTCTATGGGTATAGAAATGTTCTTCATTTCAACAGCTCTTGGACTCCTTTCCATTTCTTCCCCCTTTAAATTCCTGGCTGTCTCCCACCTTTCTCTGTTCCTTTTCTCTCCAAAGAAACACTTTGAATGAGACAGCCACATGAAATTTGGACTGTGTTCATGCCAGATAACTCACAATGTTTGCAAAATATGATTGCAAAAATCGGTTCTGATGGCTGAACATAAATGGGTTTATACTTTTAAATTAGAGCTTTCAGAGACAGATTTTCTTGCAAGAAAAAGGAAAGTTGTTGACAATTTTGCAATGCAACAGACACTACGGAAGTTCACATCACTGGTGGAAAAACCCACGAAAAGAGGAGTGAATGCAAAACCAACTGCGTAATAGCATGGCAGCACAGAGAAGCATGTCCCCAGCGCACACCTGCAGCCTGGGGATTTTCTAAGCCAGAAGTGCTAAGTGACCCTGGATGCATTTTTCCCCAGTGAAATTATCCATTCATTTTTTGAACACATTAATAGTTGAAACATTTTATGGCAACCCACTGACAGCACCCACAAATGCTCCGTGAAAAAAAAAAAGAAAACCACACTCTTTTCTCCTCTCAATTCCGTACCTGGTTTCATTTGTTTCATTCTTAGGTGTCTCTGTCTCCTCCTCAAACTATTCTGTTTTTTATGTACCTCTGTAATCTACAAAACCTGCAAGATCTCTTCACTGATTCAGAATTCCTATTGCAGAGCTTCTTGCAATCTGAGCATCCTGAAGCAGTGCAAAGGACACTTAGAGGGCGTGGGGAAACACCAAAACCTGAATTAAGGTAACATACACATCAACTCAACTGCAGTGCTAATTTCTCTGTCTCATTTCTACAATGAATACCATGAGCTCATCAGAATTCCATTAACTATCCTGTAATGTGCTTTGCTGTACTTATTTTGCAAGGAATCTCTATTCTGACTGGACAGATATTTGAGGCTATCCTAAACAAAAAATTATAAATTTAAGCAACTTGCATCACATCTGTGAATCTATAATCCAGAACAGCAGCCAGGAAAAAGGAGTAAGCATCTGACTCAGTGTGAACTGGGAAAACACTAAGAGAACACCAATTCTTCTGTGTTAAAGAGAAATTAAATAAAATCCCAAAGCAAAACCCAATCGGTTCAATACAAAATATTTTGCAGCATGATGGTAGCGATGTTTTCTTTGTCTGAGAGTATTTCAAATCCTTACTTTTCCATCTTCACACTTGGTTCCTGACAGCACAAGACCAGGGTCTGGCATGTCATCCCCCAGATACACGTGGGTGCCACGGCACAGGATCTTTCCACCTTCCTGAAGTGGGATATTAGTTTCTATGGAAACAGCATTGGTACCAATGACAGGTCGATTGGCTCCCCCTTGACACTGAATTTTTCCACATTTAGCATCTCTGAAAGAAACAGAAAAAACAAACATTAGTTAAATATTTGTAGATGTTATAAACCCATTCCTACCACCCTCTCGCCAGCTCCTGTGTTGGTAAGGACCCTACCTGGGCTCACACTTAGCAAAAGAGCTCTTGGAGTCTTTGCCACAGTTGCCGTAAGGATCACCCGCAGAGTTGACTCTCTCAAAGCAGATCCCAGGAGCAGGTTTTGCACCTGAAACAAAACCTAGTCAGAACTTTCATCTCATACAAGGTGTTTTTAATAATTTTCTTTGAGCTCCACTGGTGTTTTAGGGGAAGGTGGGATGCGATCTGCATGTTGATGAAGCGCAGTGGAGCACTTGTGCTGGATCAGCATGCTAATTGAAGGGCCCGGATGCGTGCCTTTTCCACAGTTCTTTGTCTCTCTTGGCAGTGCTGAGCAGCAGACAATGCAGAACTCATTCTCTTTCAGAGTTTCTAGATGATGGCCCTCTTGTGAATCCTCCCAGGACACAAAAACTTTTAGCAAATGCCAAATGTAGTGAAAAAAGACACAGGCCAGCTGGTACGTTAACTCCCTTCATTTTACAGGAGTCCACGTGATTCCAGCGGCGGCCCAGGAGCTGAAGCCAATGGAAATACTTGTCAAGAAAAGCCTTTTTAACTGCAGTTCAGAACAACAAGAAGCCACAAAAAATCTAGTTGCAAGCTAGAGTGCTATATGGGCTATAAGGCCATAAAACCATGACCACACGATGTCTCAGCTCAAGCCAATGTGCTGGGGAGAGGAAGGGAGCCTATTCTCACCTTAATCCTCAGTACATGCATGCCTCAGAAGAAAGATTGGCCTGAAAGAAGGATCATTTCACGGTAGTAGAACAAGGAATCTGGGGAGACAGGCAGCATCTGGTTCTTATCTACTGAAGCCTTTTGTAATGGAGACATATCCTAGCAGCAAAGGAACTTCCCTGATGAGAGTAGGACTGGAAATGTTTGCGCAGACAGATTACTCATCCCTACAGTTCGGTAGTTAAAAGGTGCTATTAGAACATCCACTCTAATCTCTTATGCAGAGAATCTCCTGTCCATTTTTTTCCCCCAGATTATGACTATGGAATATCTTCTCAAAAAGCATCCATGCATTTATCTGAAATGTCTACGAGGTGGAGGATCTATGTTCCTGGTTTGACTGTTGCAGTGCTTAATTAGTCCCTGTACTAGAATTTCATTTCTTTTGTTTTAATGTGAATGGTGGCTTTTATTTCCAGCAAATGATTGCTGCTCTTTGAATGATTAAAGGGCCCTAGCAAAGGCTGCTTTACTACCCCCTTGTTTTCTATCCATGAAGATAATTCATAGCACAATTGGGTCATTGCCAACATTTCAACTACTCCAATACTCAGACTTGTTTCGAGGAGACAAAGTGGTAAGGATATATATTGGCTAAAACTCTTAGCATGTATCTGCTAGATACATTTTTGTACTTTTGATAGATCAGCCAAACTGAAACAAAAAGAACTGGCAACAAATTATGTGATAGCCTAAAGGCTGAGAATATACTATTTGCACAGTGCTCCCTGATCTTTAACAGAGACAGAATTAATGTTCCATTTTTTCAAATGTTTTGAGCACTTGCAAGTGTGAATGCCTATAACTGTGGTTACAACATATCATTTATTTGAACTACCCTGAAGATTTCATTTGAAAGCCTTCAAAGAGGAAGAAGGTTTTTTTTAAAAAAAGGGGTCAAATTCATGAAAAACGTACAAATATGATTGTAAAACTCCCAGTTAGTGTGGATCTTTTCACTAATAACTTGGAGATTAAAGCCTCAATTATCTGCATTTCACAGTCAGAAGCTTGACTAATACTCCATACTGCCAAGCAGCAATCTAATGCAATTAAGGACAAAATATTAAAACTTGGAGAGCCTTAAGATAGCACCTTCTTTTCCTTCTAAGATTTGTACATACTGAAACTGGAAAACTCCAGAAGGAGGGCACAGAAGGAACAGAATGTGAGTTGCTGCTTCCCTGGAGAGAAGGACAAGAACCTGAAATTCTTTGGAAGATTACTATCAAGCTTGCTGAGTTCAGAATTTTTCTCCAATCTGGAACTATTAAAGGGACTCACACGGGATTCTTTTGCTTCTTTTCATTAAACCACAAGCAATAATCAAAAATCAACAAAAGCATCCAGACAAGGCACTGTGTAAAAAGCAAAAGTAAAATTTACATTTTCAGCATGTAGATTCCTCCTCATCTTTCCAGGGCAGGCACATTAGCTATTCAGCATGATGCGAACATTAACATGTGCATACACTGTGCCAGCTTCAGAATGGAGAGGGAAGGAAGGAAAGAAAAATACGCTGTAAGTAAAAGTCCAAGCAAGACAAATTGCTTTTTTCCTCTAACATCTGTAATTCTTGACTTCCTCAGACCTACCTCACCAAAGGAATAAGCTCCCCATCTACCATCACCATATGCAATTGCTATGGGTCTCCTTTTTCCTGACTGAGACCTGTGTGCCCCAGCCAGAGGTATGGTTGTGGTGGCTGTAGGATGTGCCAGCAGTACCCCAGAGTACAGACACTCTTGCCCTAAAGTGGCGTGTGGCCAAAAGCAAAATGCATGCTCATGTCCTGTGTTATGACTGTAAGTGACTGATAAAATACTTATTCAAAAATGGCTGAAACAATGACAGAGTTTAAGGTATTTGCCTTCCCTTTCACCTGGTGAAACTTTTTATTTTGTTGACTGTAGAAGTCAAGCACGTTACACGTGATGGAAGGCAGCCTGCAGGAAGAACACATCTGCAGCATCCTTGCAGGGCTCAGCCAGTGAGCTTTAACTCCAACCAATATTACTTGACAAGAAAATGGATCTCATGGAGCACAAAGAAATGCTCCCCTGCCAGGCTCGGAGCAGTCTGTGTATGAAACACCTGGTACCCAACAATCATCTGGGGCCTGGAAACCAAAATCTAGCTTCAATTTCTGTCTTCTGTATCAAACCAAAACACATGGTTCCTTGGGATTCAGATGGCTGCTCCTTCTCCTGACTGGTTTCTCACAATATTTGGACATTTTTACAAATGAAAACATATCAGACTATAAGAAACTGAACAGATGGAGCTACCAAGCTAAAAGGAGGATTTCAGAGGATGCTTAAGGAAGAGAATTGCAATGTTGTGTTTCTGGAGGAAGCCCATTTATCATGATTGCAGCACATAAACAGCAGCAGAAAGTCCTGTCTTTCTCTATTTTGTTACCTCCATGGGCAAAGACAAAATGGTTTGTGAAAGATTTCCAGTGGATATTAAGTGCCTTGAACTGGATGAGCAGAGTTTATTTCACTTTGCAGTTGATAATTGCAGTATCGCCACCTGGTAATTAAGGTTCTGTCAGCCCTTCCACACCAAGCCTCATTCAGGGGATTAAATCAGCCATTTGAAACTGCAGCGGGTCAGAGCTCACCCCTGCAGTTGTCAGCCTGGAGACTCTTTTTCCTCCAAGTGTGTGTATCGATGAGCTCACTTCTTTCACCAAAGATTTCAAAAAAAAA